>UESW01003137.1:58600-114708 GCA_900491605.1 Calamus simplicifolius | reverse complement strand
AAACAGCGGGAGTGAGTTTGCGACTCCGTAACCATCGCCCATAACGTGCTCCGGAAATCTCTATGATGGCAGAAATTTCTGGAGGGTTTGTGTATAGAAAAATGGTCCCTGGTACCTGCTCTACGATATGAGAAAAACCCACACCATCGATCTGGTAGAGAAAGGACCAGAAGAACCAGAATTCAAAGCTTCTTCCTTTTATTTTATCGAGGCCGGAACGATGGCGGGGTAATCCTCAACACTATTTCCGCTGCTTTACTTTATTTTGAAGTGCCATGTTGATCTAAATCACATTAGGCACGTTACTGGTAAGTTTTTACATTTGGTATCAGAGCCTTACGCCTCTGTCTCGTTTTGGCCGAATGCTTTCTGCTTTTGGGCTCTTCTTTATGTTGGATTTTGTTTTAAATATTAGAAAATATATATTTAAAATTTTATCCTGATCAAAAATAAAGAGGGGCAGACGTTTTGATTTCTATTTCTCTCAATTTAGGGATAGTCCAAGGGGAGGCTACTGGTAGTACCCGGATTATTTACCCAACGGCGTACGGTAGGGATATTAGGGACGTACCAATAAGGGAGGCTGCTGTAGTACCTTGGTGCTTTGACCCAACTACCTGCGTACCGGGAGAGTAATAGATTGATCGAAAGATGCCATGAAGCATGCTTTATCTGCCATGGAAGCATGCATTTATCTGTTCACTCATTCTTTTGGATAAAGCATGCATTTATCTGTTCACTCATTTTTTTGATAAAGCATGCATTTATCTGTTCACTCATTCTTTTGGATATAGTTTGAATAAAGATAAATCCAAACATCTCATAATTAAATCACCATAAAAAGAGGAAGCATGGTTTCCTTGCTTCGGATATGTGCACGGATGAGGACGGATGAACGTTTCTTACTGAAAACCTTGACAGTAATAAAAAAAAAAAAAATTTGGATGCCAGCGCACGTGGCTGGGCGCTGGCTGACTGCCAGCGCCCATCATTATTAAAAAAAAAAAATTGGATGCCATGCCCGTGGCTGGCGCTGGCTGGGCGCTGGGTGACTGCCAGCGCCCATCTTATTAAAAAAAAAAAAAAATTTAAGCCAGCCAGCGCCCGCTGCTGTAGCCAGCGCCCTGGCTGGGCGCTGGCTGCCTGCCAGCCCAACCAGCGCCAGCGCTGGTTGGCGTGGGCAACAGGCGCTGGTAGCGCCTGGGTGGGCCAGGCGCTGGCCCAGCGTTCTGGGCCAGGCCCTGGCCCAACAGACATCTGATCCAATTAGATTGATCCAGCATTTGATTGGCTTTGTTGTTGGCCAACAGTAGGCTGGGCCGTGCACAATCTGAACTGTAACAGGCTGGGTTGCAGCAGCTAACACATCTGATCCAAAAATTTTGAGGTGATTGAGATATTTTGGTTAAATTAAACTATTGAATTGGGTGAGGACGGGCTGTTGGCTCGTTCATTAAGTGATGGGCCATGAGCCTATATTTATGTTCAATTATATTTAGAATTGTGTGTGTAAATTTTGTGAATTATGCATGCATCTTAAGTGACATAATTGAGCATAAAATTTAAATAATGTCTAAGTGATAAATACAATTAAATAATTGAGGAGTAGCCACAGCATCCTTTAATTATAAAATTGTATAATAAAGTTAATAAATCACATAAAATAGACATTAATTATAATTAATTATATGGATATAATAAAATTTATTCCACAGAAATTTTGTTATATTTATATAATTAATTAGGATAAAATGTCAAATTATATTTTCTAATTTACCCACAGGGATTAGAAATTAAGGGTATAATTTGATAATTTTATCATATAGTTTAAATGTGAATCTAATTGAATTAATACTTCAGCCCACAGGCAAGTTTTATGTCAGTAGATTCATATTTTGACGTATTTACATTGGTAGATATGTCATATTGTTTAAAGAGCTTCAAAGTTTTGTAACATGAGTATGGTTATTTAATTTTTGCAGTTTGTCAGCCTGTTAATTTCTCTGATATGATTTGTGATGTTCCTGAGCTCAAAGGGGACAATTATAAATTTGGAAGGAGAGAACTCTCCTTCATCTAGGGTGCAAGGACATTGATTACGCCATAAGGAAGGATGAACCGCCCCCTGAAGATTCTGTTCTTTATGAAAAATGGGAGCGATCTAATCGTCTCTCAATAATGTTCATAAAGACCAAGATCTCAGATGGCATCAGGGGTTCCCTTGAGCATTATGACAATGTCCGTGACTTGCTGAAGGCGATCGATGATCAATTTGTATCTTCAGACAAGGCTTTAGCTAGCACCCTAATTCACCAGTTCTCATCCATAAAACTGAGTGGTATACGCGGTGTACGTGACCACATTATGAGGATGAGGGACATTGCGGCTCAATTGAAGAGACTTGAAGTTGAGATGTCTGACTCCTTTCTGGTGCACTATATTTCAATACACTTCCACAGCAGTATGGACCATTTAAGATATCTTATAACACACATAAGGAAAAATGGTCAATCAATGAACTTTTGGCCATGTGTGTTCAAGAAGAGGGTAGACTGTTGATGGAATTGGGTGAAAGGCAATGCTGACTACAAGTGGAAAGGATCGGGCACGGGCCAAGAAGAAGGGTAAATACCCCAAATCTGATATTAAGAAGGAATCCAAGTGTTTCTTCTGTAAGAAGAAGGGACACATGAAGAAGGATTGCCAAGTTCAAGACTGGCTTGAAAAGAAAGGTAAAACAATCTCACTTGTCTGTTATGAATCTAATATGGCTAATGTTATTTATAACACATGGTGGATTGATTCTGGTTCTACAATCCACATTTGCAACTTTGCAGGGATTGCAAAACTTAAGGAAGCCAGTGGGAAGTGAGCAGTATCTCTTCAGGAAATAAGATGCGCTCACATGTGGAAGCTATAGGAACATGCACTTAGTTCTTAGTAGTGGTTTTGTTTTAAATTTGGAAAGGACCTTTTATGTACCTAGTTTTCTAGGAATTTAATTTCAGTTTCAAGACTTGTACCTTTTGGTTATTCTTTCAAACTTTTCAGATACTTCTTCCAGTTTATATTATAAATCTGAACTTGTTGGGAATGGTACTTTGTCTGATGGTCTTTTTATATTAATTTGAAAATAATACCACTCATGATGTAATGCATGTTAGGGCTGGCATAAAAAGATGTGTTGTAAATGATAACTCTTCTATTTGTGGCATCGGAGATTGGGACATATCTCCATAGATAGAATCAAGAGGTTAGTGAATGAAGGGTACTCAATACTTTGGACTTCACTGACTTTATACTTGTGTGGACTGCATTAAAGGCAAGCAGACCAATAAGTCAAAGAAAGGTGCCAAGAGGAGTTCAGACCTATTAGAGATCATACACACGGACATTTGTTGTCCGGATATGGATGCATACCAAAATACTTTATCTGCTTTATTGATGATTACTCACGATTTGTATCTCTACTTGCTTCATAATAAGAACGAAGCATTAGATGCCTTTAAGGTTTTCAAGGCAGAAGTAGAGACACAATGTGGAAAGCAAATCAAAATTGTGAGATCTGATAGAGGAGGTGAGTATTATGGGAGATACACAGAAGATGGACAAATGCCTGGTCCATTTGCAAAGTTCCTTCAAGAACATGGGATTGTTGCCCAATACAGTTTACCTGGCTCACCTGATCAGAATGGTGTAGCAGAAAGAAGGAACCGAACATTAATGGACATGGTGAGGAGCATGATTAGCAGCTCCAAACTACCTAAGTCCTTTGGACAGAAGCCCTTAAGACGCGGTGTACATATTAAACCGAGTTCCAACCAAGGCTGTCCAAAAGACACCTTTTGAGTTGTTTAAAGGTTGGAAACGAGTTTGCGACATGTACGCGTCTGGGGTTGCCCAGCTGAGGTGAGGATTTATAATCCACATGAAAGGAAGTTGGACCCGAGGACCTTAAGTGCATATTTTGTTGGTTATGCCGAAAGATCCAAGGGATATAGATTTTATTGTCCTTCTCATAGCACTAGATTTGTGGAATCAAGAAATGCTAAATTTCTTGAAACGATTTAATTAGTGGGAGCGATCATTTTCAAGACCTTGGTCTTGGGAAAGGTCATCAAGATGCTCAATGCTCCACTTCAAGTAGTGGACGATTGTTGTAGTTCACAGTGTGCCTTGTGTTCGTGCACATGTGAGCAACAGGTCCAAGAGATTCACAAATTGCTGATCCAAATCCAGTAGACTTGAAGTTCAGCAAATACCCAAATTGTTGAACAACCTAGTTGAGCAACATGATCCCGTTTCACAGGAGAATGTTGAGGCAACATTGAGGAGGTCTACTAGGACTAGGAGACCAGCAATTCCTAGTGATTATGTTGTGTATCTGCAAGAATGTGACTACAATATTGGAGCCGAAAATGATCCTGAAACGTTTTCACTGGCCATGAGTTCTAATGTATCTGACTTGTGGTACAAAGCCATGAAAGAAGAGATGGATTCTATGGCATCTAACAAAGTCTGGGATCTTGTCAAGTTGCCTAATGGTGTAAAAGCCATTGGTTGTAAGTGGGTCTTTAAAACTAAGAAAGACTCAGAAGGCAACATTGAGAGACATAAGGCTAGACTTGTTGCCAAAGGATTTACTCAGAGGGAAGGAATAGATTACGGAGACCTTTTCTCCTGTATCTAAAAAGGACTCCTTCCGTGTAATCATGGCATTGGTGGCTCATTTTGATTTAGAGTTACACCAGATGGATGTGAAAACGGCGTTCCTCAATGGTGATCTAGAGGAAGAGGTTTACATGACAAAACCAGAAGGATTTTCCTCTAGTAGTGGTGAGAATTTAGTCTGTAAGCTGAATAAGTCCATATATGGATTAAAGCAAGCCTCCCGACAATGGTATTTGAAATTTCATGATGTTATTACTTCATTTGGCTTTGAAGAAACATCATGGATGTTTGTATATACCAAAAGGTCAGTGGAGCAAGATTTGCTTTCTTGTGTTATATGTGGATGACATTTTGCTTGCGACTAATGACAAGGGTTTGCTATATGAGGTGAAACAATTTCTCTCAAAGAACTTTGATATGAAGGATATGGGTGAGGCATCTTATGTCATTGGCATAAGATCCATAGAGATAGATCTAGAGGCATTTTGGGCTTGTCTCAAGAGACCTATCAACAAGGTTCTAGAAAGGTTTCGCATGAAAGATTGTTCACCGAGTGTACCCATTGTGAAAGGTGATAGATTCAGCTTGAATCAGTGTCCCAAAAATGAGTTCGAACGCGAACAGATGAGACCCATTCCATATGCTTCAGCTATTGGAAGCCTTATGTATGCTCAGGTTTTGTACCAGGCCTGACATTGCATTTGTTGTTGGAATGCTTGGGAGATATCAGAGTAATCCAGGTGTTGACCACTGGCGGGCTGCAAAGAAGGTTATGAGATACCTTCAAGGAACCAAGGATTACATCATGTATAGACGGACTGAGAAGTTGGAAGTCATTGGATATAGTGATGCGACTTTGCTGGCTGTATTGATTCACGTAAATCAACGTCAGGTTACGTGTTTATGTTAGCTGATGGAGCTGTATCATGGAAGAGTGCCAAGCAGACCTGACTGCTACTTCCACTATGGAGGCTGAGTTCGTCTCTTGTTTGAAGCTACCTCACGGTGTATGGTTGAAGAGTTTCATATCTGGGCTTAAAGTTGTAGACTCTATTTCGAGGCCCTTGACATTGTACTGTGATAATTCAGCTGCTGTTTTTATGGCTAAGAACAATAGGAGTGGTAGTCGTAGTAAACATATCGACATTAAGTACTTAGCCATAAGAGAGCGTGTTAAAGAAAAGAAAGTGGTTATTGAACACATCAGCACTGAATTGATGATCGCGGATCCTCTGACTAAAGGCATGCCACCAAAGGGTTTCAAGGATCATGTAGCGCGAATGGGACTTAGTTCCGTGATGTAATGTCATTGTATACTTGTTCTTCAATGAAACTCTTATTCAGTTTGGATATTCTCCTTTAAGTTGTATACATATTTGTTTGAGGAATATCATTTATGTTTGGACCACGAATAAACATAGGGTTTATTCATTAAGTTATTTGGGCTATGTTGGGAAGTGTAACATATTGTGATACATGGAAGACAATACTCACATTTAGAGGAACTGTCGCCATGATCCGTATGTTAATATCGTGCATGGTGTAGAAAATACATAGACCAAGTGGGAGAATGTTGGTTAATTTAGATTCCTACTGGCCAGGGGAATAACCAACTCCTGATTTTGTGGTTTATGTATTTTGAATTTTGAACGTGCAAAACAGCGGGAGTGAGTTTGCGACTCCGTAACCATCGCCCATAACGTGCTCCGAAATCTCTATGATGGCAGAAATTTCTGGAGGGTTGTGTATATAAAATGGTCCCTGGTACCTGCTCTACGATATGAGAAAAACCACACCATCGATCTGGGTAGAGAAAGGACCAGAAGAACCAGAATTCAAGCTTCTTCCTTTATTTTATTCCGAGGCCGGAACGATGGCGGGAGGTAATCCTCAACACTATTTCCGCTGCTTTACTTTATTTTGAAGTGCCATGTTGATCTAAATCACATTAGGCACGTTACTGGTAAGTTTACACTATTGGGTACCGAAAAAATCTTTGTACACTCCCTTGGTGGTGCTGCATGGCCTGCACCAGACGCGGTGATTTACCTACGCATGAATCCACACCAAACGATTTGCCCATGGATTCTGCATCTCTGAAGCACAAGTCTGTACGTGAATGTACAAAGACTTTTCCATTGGGTGTCTAAAGACAAGCAGGCTTCAGGCTGTTGTTGTTTGATGTGACCCATCCTCTGTTCTACCCTGACCCAGCCCATTTCCCCCGCTATTTCAACCTGAACCCGAATCTGAGAACAAATTTTTACTTACAGCTTCTACATTTACTAAAAGCAATATTTAGTTTCACAACTCATCTTCCTTTGTCCTTCATATTGGATGCCCTTCGCATACAGCATCTAATGCGTGGTTTAGGTTTATCCAGAATGCAACCCATCTTAATGGATTCAGTTCAATAGAAATCAGCCTTGAAACTTCTTCCAGGAAAACAAAAAACGATCAACACCTATGTAACCTTTTCTTATATATTTCCTATCAGAAAAAAAGGGCTTTTTTTCCAGCTAAGGCATTACTTACATTAGGAAACCAAATAGACGAGTATGGAAAAAATATACATACACACACTCAGAGAGATGAGAGCCCACAAAAATTCAACCACAATGCCTAGATTGCATAACAGGTCACTGCACTTTGATGACCGTCTATTCTGGAGTGTTATGAGCATACTGGAAAATGAAAAAGCTCCGGCAGACTGGAAATTCAGGGAGTGTTGGTGAGAAAATTCGTTTTCCAAGTCTCTCGAGCAATTTTGACATTAAACTTTGGGCTTGCTCGATGTAGCTGATCCTCAACTATTAGTGGGAGGGCCAATAGCTATTAATTAGCAGATCCCCGATGCCGTAAGACAAAGCTTGGACTTCTATATCACGCATATCCTATAACATCCCAAGCTTATCAACTAATTCAATTAATTTATTGGTAAATCAAAATTATGTTTTTCAAAAACTTGAGTGAAAGTTAATTGGTAGTAAATAAACTTGAGTTATAAGTACATAACACCCATAAGTTAGCTGATCAAAATCATACAACTCAACTTAACTCATCTAAGCCTTTTCCCAACTACAGGACGTCGGCTACATGAATATGCTTCCTCCACTCTTAGAGTTGGGCACTGGACCGGGCCGCCCATGGCCCGGCCCAGCATGGCACGAGCCGGGTCGTGCTTGGCATGGCCCGATAGCTACAGTATCGGGCCATCAGGCACGTCCCAATAAAAGGGGCGTGCCAAGCTTGGAAAGTCTGACCTGCGGACCAAGCTCGGCACGACACGTCTTAGGCCTGGCATGGCCCAGGCATGTTAGGCATGTCACAGCACGCGTGCCAGTCTGGCACGGCCCACAAGGGTCTGATAAAAAAAGTTAAATAACAAATAATTTTTTAATAAATTAAAAAATTATTGAGAATAAAAAATTTATTAATATGAAGCCACTTTAATAGTGGAAGGTTTGGCATAGACCTCTACTAGTTTATTAATTTAAAATTAAAATGGTACATGAAGGAAGGGGAGCTACGCCTGACCTTCAGAATACAATAAAAAAAGGGAAAAAATAGAGATGACTCACTTTAATAATTAAAAAATAAAAATATATAATTATAAAAATAGAGATGGCTCACTCATCAGTAGTATTTGTATCATCATCATCTTCGTTGGTTATGTTCACCTTTATCTTGAAGCCTCGCCTCAGCATCCAATCAATCTTTAAAGCAGAGAAGCATCTCAACCGTCTCGCCAGTTATCCTACTTCTTTTTTCGTCCAGAACACGTCGACCTGCACTGAAAGCGAATTTCGATGCTACTGTGGATATCGGCACAGCTAAAATATTGCATGCAATGACATACATAATAGGATATTAATTTCTAATACTCTTCTACCAAGCTAATATATCTAGATTCTCTATTTGATCTTCATCATATGCAGAATGAATATTATTTCATAAATAAAATTCTAGTTCACTACTTAAAAATGAAGAAGATGAAGCATGTGTGTGTCTTCTTTGTGCAATAATGAAAAAACTAATGACAAATGAGAACTAGAAGAAGCAGAGCTTTGTGCAGGTATTCTAGATCCACGAATTTTTTCATCATATAAGCATAAATATCATTAAGAAGTCGTGTTACCTCATTTTAGCTGATTCAAAATCTTGATTCATGTTTTCACAATATATATTAATTAAAATTTTTATTCCACATAATTTAACTCTAAAATAAAAAACAACCTAAGTTATGCAAAGGATATATCTTGTCCCAATATTCATTCCATTTAGTTTCTATTTGATGTATAATAGGAGCTAAAATATCATCAAATCTATGTTCATTAAATTTTTCACTAATTACATATGCTTTTTGTAAAAATGAATAAGAAGTTGGATAATAAATAAAAAATAACATTTGTAGCATCATAAAAAGTAACAAAAAAATCTTCCAAAATTTTACCTTTACTTCAATCAATTTCAGTCAATGTAAATCCTAATCCACGATCATTAATATATGCATTTAATAAGTTCGGATATGCATCATGTATCATGGTATAGGTACTATTCCAATGAGTAATTACATTAAGTTTAAATTTTTTAAAACGTTTACCATGATCTACACATAATTATTTAAATTCTTAAAGTCTTGCTCTTGAAGCATGAATAAAAGAAACTACATTTTTAATTTTTGAAATAACATCTTGAATTATGTCCATGCCAGCTTAAACAAAAAGATTTAATATATGACATGCACATCTAATATAAAATAATTATTCATTTAAAATGGGATGCAAAGCGCCATTTAATAATACAACAACAAAATTATTATTAGATGCATTATCAAAAGTAATAGATATTATTTTATCATTAACATTATATGAGCATATAGTTTGATAAATAGCATTTAAAATTTGTTGCCTCGAATGCGAAAAATCAAAAGTACGAAAAGCAAGAATTCGTTTATTTAGTTGCCAATCATCATCAATATAATGAGTAGTGATAGCAATAAAACAATTACTACATCCAGATATCGATCAAATATCAGAAGTTAAAGAAACTCTAGCATTTAAATTTGAGAGCATTTCAATTAAACTTTGTTTCATTGCTAAAAGTTTGTCATAGCTATTCTTCTAAATGTACACCTACTAGTTCTTCTATAAGCAGGTTATAGTGCTAATTGAACATATTGTTCTAAATTATAAGATTCACATAAGCTAAAAGGTAATTCATCCTGAACTATCCTTTTTACAAGTAATTTCTTGATTTTCATGACTATATGCAAAAGTACATGCAAGTGATCCCCCTTGTATATTAAGGATACTTTGCAGACCAGAATCTTGCATTCTATGAGTCTCTTGATGTCTTTTTAAATGCCTTATTCCCCAGTACTACTACAACTATAAAGTTTTGCACATTTTCTACATTTTGCTTTCATGACTCCAACCATAATTCTATCAAAATCATTTCAAACATCACTAGTCCTCTTATGAGAAGAGGTTTGACCTTCACTCTGTTCACTGTCACTGGCTCTAGAGGAAACTTGGGGATTAGTTTTCTCTCCCTTAGAAATAGGGGCATGCTAAAATGACTTCCGTCATAAGATGCCATATATAAAATTTTAAATTAATGAATGCAAAAAAATAAAAACTAACCACAAGAAGGAATTGAGAAGAGGACAGAGGCGAGGCATGGAGCCGAGATTTGTGAGCTTCCTCTTGTGCTCTCGCCTCTCAATAAGAAGTGACCTCCTTTCTCTTGTACTTCTCAACAAGAATCTCCTCTTGTGTAGCACTTGAACACTTGCTAGAGCACCACTTGCTAGAACACTTGCAAACTAAAAATTAAATTGCTAGAGCACTTGCTAGAAGAGAGAAATAGTAGTAAGAAGAAGATAAGAGTTGGTTTGGTATGGTGAGAATAAGAAAGAAATGGGCTATTTATAAGAATATTTTTTTTCCAAAGTACCCCTCCATATAGCCATTTTATTGTTGTTGGAAGGGTTAAAATGGTAAAAAAAACCCTTATAGCCGTTTCTAGCCGTTTTTCAATGGCTAGAAACAGTCTTAACTGGACGTGCCTAGGCTGGCCCATGGCGGGGCATGGTCTTAACTTGGCACAGCCTGAGTCATGCCATGCCCCGGTATGATCCAGCCCAAAATGGGCTGCGAGCCGTGCCAAGCGCAAAGAAAAAATTTTCGAGCCGTACCAGGCATGGACAATTTTTTTTTTTTGGCATGGCGGGCCTATACCGTGCCATGCCAGGCACGACCTAGTGCCCACCACTGTCCACTCTGCTCTATTCAGGACCAAGTCGACATTGAAATTACAAATAGTTATATATCTTTTTTAATTATTTTATCCATATTAATTTAGGTCTACCTCTACCTTTATCCTTACTATGAATTGTTAAAAGATCACTCTTTCTAACTGGAGCATCTAAAGGTCTACATTGTATATGTCCAAACCACCGCAATTGATTTTCTCTCATTTTATCTTCAATTGGAGCTACTCCTATCATTTCTCTTATATGGTTATTTCTAATTCTATCTTTTAAAGTTTTACCATATATTCATCTTAACATGCACATTTCTGTTACACCTAATTTATTCATATGTTGTTTCAAAATTACCCAACACTCTGTTCCATATAGCATAGTTGGCCTAATAGCAATTTTATAGAATTTTTCTTTTAATTTTAATGGGATATGCCGATCATACAATACTCCCAAAGTACTCATCGACTTAATCCATCATACTTTAACTCTATGATTCACATCTTTACTTATTTCACCTTTTGTGGATAATTGATCCCAAATACTTAATTTTTTTACTCCTTGATATCTCTTGGCTTGCAATTTTTTATGTTTCTTCATTTGTATTTCTACTCCCACTAAAATTGCATTTCATGTTTTCAATTTTAGTTCTACAAATCTTAAAACCTTTAGATTCTAAAGCCTCTTTCCAAATTTCTAGATTAACATTACTCCAGATTTTGTTTCATCAATCAACACTATATAATCTACAAATAACATACATTATGAGATATCATTTTGAATATGTTTGGTAATTCATCCATAACTAATATAAAAAAATATGAACTTAGGGCAGATCCTTGATGTAAACCTAAAGTAATTGGAAACTCACTAGTTTCTCCTATTGTTGTTTTAACGATAGTTATTACTTTATCATACATATCTTTTATAAATTCTATGTATCCTTTGGTAACTCCTTTTTTCTCTAAAATTTATCATATTATTTCTCTAGGTACTCTATCATATGCTTTCTCTAAATCAATAAAGACCATATGAAGGTCTTTTTTTCTTTTTTCTATATCTCTCCATCAATCTTCTTAATAAATAAATAGCTGATCAAAATCATATAGCCCACAAATTCGAGTGAAAGTTAATTGGTAGCAAGTGAACTCAATTATAAGCACATAACACTCTTAATTAACTAGTCAGAATTTATCCTAGGCTAGTCGTTGGTACTGCAAAGATGGCTACATGCTATGAGTAGCCTTTTACTCGTGGCCATCAACTTTCATGGTAACATCTTTCACACACTCGGATTACATTCGGCTTGGTTCTTATATTATTTGTAATACATCAAGCTCACTTGCTGATCCAATTAATTCGTTAGCGGATCAAAATTATATGCTCAAAAATTTAAATAAAAATTAATTGATAATTGATGAATTTAAATTATAAATATGTAATATTTTTTATTTGATAAAATATCAGCTTTGAAGTATTACATATTTTGATTGAGTTTAAGCTGATAGACAAAATTATATTGATCCCTTTGTATGTTTGTCAAACTAAATAACATGCATATCAAATATGCGGATAATATGGGATCAATATATGTATCATGATAATGAAAATGTAAATAAATACATAAATACTTTCGGCTATCGATCCAGGCAAATGAGTTTTTGTTTTTAAGATCAGGATAAGGCTCTTCCACACCTTTCAATCTCTCTCAGATATGGTGTAAAACTTCAGGAGAGATGAAGACGTAGGAACCTTCCCATTTTATTTTTCTTTATGCCTTATATGTCCATCACAGAGGGCGCTTCAAACTGAATATGATTGAGGGATGTCTATCTTAATCATAATTCAAATTTTGAATCCACATAATCCCTCAATATCAAATATAGGACCATCCTAATCATGTCTAACCGATACGCTTAATGAGGGAAAAATCAACATTCTTCCACTTAGTCCGTATATTTTATTACTATAGTAAGAAACAAAATACATGGATCATAGCAATAGGTCCTCTTAAATTGAGTATATTTACCTTGTATTATAATATATTATATTTCTCAAACATAAGCCCATATAACTTAATGAATAAACCCCATGTTTATTCTAGGTTTAACTTAATGATGCTCATTACAAGATAAATGTGTACACTAAATAACTAAATGTAAAAACATTACAACCATAAAAGAGTTTCATTAATTATAAAATTTGTTTATACAACAAATTAAACAAAATACCCATACGGTCTATATGATTCCTAAACTTCTATGGTGGCATGCCTTTAGTCAAGGGATCAGCTATCATCAACTCAGTTCTTACGTGCTCAATAACCATTGTCTTTTCTTTAACATGTTCTTTTATGGCTAAATATTTGATATCGATGTGCTTGCTTTGCCTACTACTCTTATTGTTTTTAGCCATAAATACTGTAGCTGAATTGTCACAATAAATCTTCAATGGCCTGGATATAGAATCCATAATTCTAAGCCCAAAAATGAAACTCTTCAACCATACATCAAACGAAGTAGCCTCGAAACATGACACGAACTCAGCTTCCATGGTTGAAGTAGCAGTCAAAGTCTGCTTGGTGCTCCTCCAAGATACAGCTCCACCAGTAAACGTAAATATGTATCCATATGTTGACTTTTGAGAATCAACACAGCCAGCAAAGTCGAAATTAGAGTAGCCAATCACTTCCAAATTTTCAGTCCATTTGAACATAAGCATGTAGTCCTTGGTACCCTGAAAATATCTCATCATCTTTTTAGTAGCTCGCCAGTGGTACAAATTTGGATTACTCTAATATCTTCCCAACATCCCAACTGCAAATGCTATGTCAGGCCTTGTACAGACCTGAGCATACATCAAGCTACCAACAGCTGAGGCATATGAAATGTTTTCATTTTCTCCCTCTCAAAGTCATTCCTTGGGCACTGACTCAAATTGAATCTGTCACCCTTGACTATGGGAGCTATACTCGATGAACAATCTTTCATCTAAATCTCTCTAAGATTTTGTTGATATAGGTTTCTTGAGACAGATTTAAAACACCTCAAAGTCTATCTCTCTGAATCTTAATGCCTATGACATAAGAGGCATCACCCATATCTTTTATGTCAAAATTCTCAGAGAAAAATTGTTTCACCTTATGTAACATACATTTATCATTGGTTGCAAGTAAAATATCATCTACATATAGGATTAAAAAATAAAATTTGCTCCCACTGATCTTTTGGTATATACATTGTTTCATGATGTTCTCTACAAATCCAAATGAAGAAATCATATCATGAAATTTTAAGTACCATTGTCGAGAGGCTTGCTTCAACCCATATATAGATCTCTTGAGCTTACATACCAATTGCTTATTATCACTAGAGGAAAATCCTTCAGGTTGTTTCATATAAACCTCTTCCTTTAGATCTCCATTGAGAAATGCAGTTTTTACATCCATTTGCTATAGCTCTAAGTCATGCAACAAGTGCCATGATAATGCGAAAGGAATCTTTCTTGGATATAGAAGAAAATGTCTCCTTGTAATCAAATCCCTCCCTTTGAGTGAATCCCTTAGCAACGAGTCTTGCCTTATATCTCTCAATGTTGCCTAATAAGTCTTTCTTGGTCTTAAAGACCCATTTACAACCAATGGCTTTTGCTCCATCAGGCAACTTAATAAGATCCCAGACTCCATTAAATGCCATAGAATTTATCTCATCTTTCATAGCATCATACCATAAATTAGATTCCTTACAACTCATGGCTTGTGAAAACATTTCAGAATTATTTTTAGCTCCAATATTATAGTCCGACTCTTGAAGATACACAATATAGTCACTAGAAGTTACTGATTTTTTTCTCTTGTAGATCTTCCTAATGTTGTAATAACCTCCTCTCATGGAGTTGATTGTTCAACTATCTCTGTAACTCATGAGAGACTGGATCTACTAGTTCATTATCAGCAAATTTTAGAATTTCAATAACTGGTTGTCTAATGCCCGTTTGATCTTAAGGGGCACTATAAATGATAATCAGTCTGTCACTTGAAGTGAAAGGTTGAGCATCAGAATGTTCCTTCCAGGAATCTTGCTCTGCAATTGATCACTCCCACTGATCAAGTCATTCTCAAGAAATTTGGCATTTCTTGATTCCATAATCCTAGTTATATGAGATGGACAGTAAAATCTATATCCCTTGGACCTCTCGGCATATCCAACAAAATATCCACTAATGGTCCAAGGGTCCAGCTTTTTCTCATGGATTATACACTCTCATTTCACATGGGCATCCCCATACACGTACATGTCATAAACTTAGTTTTCAACCTTTCAAGCCTTGGTTGGAACCCGATTCAATATGTACACGGCCGTCTTGAGAGCTTTTGTCCACAAGAACTTAGGCAGTTTGGAGCTGCTAATCATGCTCCTCATCATGTCCATCAATGTTCGATTCCTTTTCTCTACTACACCATTCTAATCAGGTGAGCCAAGTAAACTGTATTGGGTAACAATCCCATGTTCTTGAAAGAACTTCGCAAATAGATCAGGCATTTGTCCATCTTCAGTGCATCTCCCATAATACTCACCTCCTCTATTAGATCTCACAATTTTTGATTTGTTTTTCACATTGTGTCTCTACTTCTGCCTTAAAAATCTTAAAGACATCCAATGCTTCATATTTATTCTGAAGCAAGTACATATACATAAATCATGAGTAGCATCAATAAAGGAGATGAAGTATTTCGGACCATGAAAGTCCATATCCGAACAACAAATGTCCATGTGTATGATCTCTAATAGGTCTGAACTCCTCTTGGCACCTTTTTTGACTTGTTGGTCTGCTTGCCCATAATGCAGTCCACACAAGTGGCAAAGTTAGTGAAGTCTAAAGTACTGAGTACGCCTTCATTTACTAGCCTCTTGATTCTATCCATGGAGTTATGTCCAATCTTTGGTGCCACAACATGGAAGAGTCATCATTTACAACACATCTTTTCATGCCAGCCCTAACATGCATCACATCATGAGTGGTATCATTTTCCAAATTGTTGACCCAATTGATGATTTTGATGATTAACAAAACTATTTGAGTATAATTTTTGAAGGCTCTGATGATTTTGATTTAGTGTTTCAGATTATAAGACTATTAAATAATCAAAATCAGGAGTTACAATGTGTTCTGGATCGAATCTAATGTCTAGATAGGATTGCAGACATTAGAGTCGACTCCGAGAATCACAGAGCCGACTCTGGAACTGGCACGGTCATTAGAGTCGACTCCGAGACTGTGAGAGTCGACTCTCACAGACGAAGCAGAAAGTTGATTTTTCTGGCCCCGACTTAGAGTCGACTCCGGGTAAGTTAGAGTCGACTCCGGAAAAGTATCTTGTCGACCCCAGAAAAGCCAGAGACGACTCCAGAAATACCGTTTTGAAACGCCTCGAGCTAGAGCCGACTCCAGAAAAGTTAGAGTCGACTCCAACCCACCTGGAACGAATAATAAAGTTGCCAGATCAGCTCTAACGGTAATATTTCTATTTTTACTCATTTCTAACGGATATATTTTGATACAAGGTACACTCCAACGGATAGTTTTATTCCAAAAGTGGTGTAAAAGAAATCTATAAGAAGGGAAGTCTATTGTTCAAAAAGGAGAACGAAAAAAATGGAAAAATCTGAAAAACAAAGAGAAAATCTGAGATAGACAAATCCCATTTCAAAAATCTGAGAGCTTGAATCTTGAAAGGAAAACCTTCTAGCTCAAATCCACTCCACTCCAAAAAGCTCAAGAGGAATCCAAAGCGTTCAAATCAAAGTCTTGGCGGATTTTCCAACTTGGAGAAAGGAGATTCATCTTGCTTTTCAACTCTTCTCAACCGCTTCAACTGTGAAGAATCGGAGCTGAGGCTTGATTCAATCCAGCAAGGAAAAGAAGAAAAGAAGAAAGGAGAAAAACTCAAAAGCCAACCAATCTTCAAATCAGGCTTTTCTAAACCTTGTTATTAATTTGTATTTGCTCATTGAGGAGCTTTGTATTTCAAAAACAATACTTATTTTGTTTGTGCCTAGTTCAATCTGGGGGATTGAACTAGAGGAGGTAGTTTTACCTCGGTTCAAGCTTGGTTAAGCTTGAGTTAGGTTTTTGTGCTGGTGAGCCCTTGAAAACCAGCTGGGTTCGTTGTGCGCCCGGTAAAACAACAAGTTCGAGTTGTGAGCTTGTAAAACAACTCTGCTGTAATCTAGGATGATTATAGTGTGGACCCAAGTGAATCTTGGGAGTGGACGTAGGTGTTGGATACACCGAACCACTATAAAATCTTTTGTGTTTGCCGTGTCTCATTGTCTCTTTCTCTATCTCTATCTTATTCACTGCACTTTATAGTTACCTTGCATTTGCCATCATAAATCACAAGCAAACTATTTGAAAAAGGGCTAATTTTTAAAGAACCCAATTCACCCCCCCCCCTCTTGGGTTGCCATCTGGGCCAACAATTGGTATCAGAGCAAGTGCTCATTTAGAATTTGATCTCACGATCAAGGGCTAAAGATCCTTATGGCAACACAAAGTGGTTCATGTTTTGCTGAAGGTCATTCTACGAATAGACCTCCTTTATTTAATGGAACCAACTATTCATATTGGAAAGCTAGAATGAGAATATTCATTCAAGCTTCTGACTATGAATTGGGGAGTAATAATAAATGGACCTAGTACACCCACACACCTTATTGATGGCACTATTGTTCCTAAGCCCGAAAGGGATTGGAATGATAATGATAGGAGAATGGCACAATTAAATGCTAAAGCCATTAACATTTTATATTGTTCCTTAGACTCTAAATGAATTCAACCGAATCTCAACATGTAATTCCGCAAAAGAAATTTGGGATAGGTTGGAAATAACACATGAAGGAACAAACCAAGTTAAGGAATCAAAAATAAACATTTTGGTTCATAAATATGAATTGTTTACCATGGAACAAACTGAAACCATCACATGCATGTTCACTAGATTCACTGATATTGTGAATGGTTTAAAAAGTCTTGGAAAAGTTTATACTAACTCTGAGCTTGTTCGCAAAATTCTTAGGTCACTTCCAAGGACTTGGGAAGCCAAGGTGACAGCCATACAAGAAGCCAAAGATCTGAACGTCTTACCATTGGAAGAGCTTCTTGGTTCACTGATGACTCATGAGCTTCAAGTTAACAACATGTCAATGAGGATGAGTCAAGAAAGAAGAAGACCATCGCCCTCAAGCTGCAAAAGAAAGAAGCAGCAGTGATGATGAAGAAGATGATGATGAAACTGCCCTCTTGCAAGGAAATTCAGAAGTTTATGAAAGAAAGGCCCTTCCACAAAAAGATTTGTTTCAAAAATGGAAGGAGAAAAGAAAAGGACAAAGAGAAAGAGCCCTTAGTATGTTATGAATGTAAAAAGCCAGGGCATTTTAGATATGACTGTCCTTTACTGAAAAGGCCTACAAGAAAAAGAAGAAAGCATACATGGCAACATGGTCTGATGAATCTTCCTCGTCGGAAGAAGAAGAACAAAAGGAAGTTGCCAATATCTGCTTCATGGCCAACAACGACGACAACGAAGAGGTAAGCATTGAAACCCCCAATGATGAATTTACATTTGATGAAATGTTTGAAGCTTTCAATGAATTGATGATTGATTTCAAAGCCTTGAAAAAGAAATACAAATCTTTGAAAACTGAAAACTTAAAT
This sequence comes from Calamus simplicifolius, assembly GCA_900491605.1. Taxonomy (NCBI): domain Eukaryota; kingdom Viridiplantae; phylum Streptophyta; class Magnoliopsida; order Arecales; family Arecaceae; genus Calamus; species Calamus simplicifolius. The sequence goes on along the minus strand of UESW01003137.1, from coordinate 96,056 downwards.
TTAATCAATGAGAAAAATGAATTAAATCTTGTAGTTAATGATTTGAAAGATAAAATGGAAACTCTTCTTAATGAAAAGAATGATTGTGTTCATAAGTTTGAATTGATTAAATCTGAAAATGAAAAACTAATTAAAGAAAAAGAATCAATCTCTAATGAAAATGATTTTCTTAAGAAAGATGTTAAAAAGTATAAAGACATTGTTGAGAAATTTACTCTAAGCTCAACTAAACTAAATATGATCTTAGATAGTCAAAAAGCAGTTTTTGACAAAGCAGGTTTAGGATATAACACATTAGGAAACAAAAATCTTTAAAGAATATTTTTGTAAAAGCCAACCAAAGTAATATAACTTGTTTTAAATGCAATGAAAAAGGTCATAAATCATTTGAATGCAAAACATTAAATAACAACAAGTTAAATGTTAAAGCAAAGAAAATATGGGTTCCGAAAGGAACAATTTTGTTGCTACTAACCATGAAGGACCCAAGAAAGCTTGGGTACCTAAACATAAAGTTTAAATTATGTTGCAGGAATGTCTTGTAGCCAAAAGATCAAAGAAAAAGTGGTACCTTGATAGTGGCTGCTCAAGACATATGACGGGTGACAAAGATGAATTCATCACCCTGGAAGAAAAGAAAGGTGGAGTTGTGACGTTTGGCGATAACGGTAAAGGTCAAATTATGGGCCTTGGTAAAGTTCGCATAACTCCATCTACATTTATTGATAATGTACTTTATGTTGATGGTTTAAAGCACAATTTAATTAGTATAAGCCAACTATGTGATAAGAACTTTAATGTTTCATTTAAATCTTCTATTTGCATAGTATCTGATTCCATTAATGATAGCATTGTTTTTACTGGTTATAGACATGGCAATGTGTACTTAGTTGACTTAGACAAATTATCTGAAAGTAGTCATTGCCTAATTGCTGACAATGCTAACATAAATGATATTGGATGGTTGTGGCATCGTAGATTAGGTCATGCAAGCACACACCTTATTTCAAAACTAATTAAAATGGATTTAGTTAAAGGTTTACCTAAACTAGATTTTGAAAATAACAAAATATGTGATGCATGTCAATTTGGAAAACAAACTAGAAGTTCTTTCAAATCTAAAAATGTTGTTTCAACTTCTAGGGCTTAGAGCTACTTCACATGGACCTTTTGGACCAACTAGAACCACAAGTCTAGGAGGAAAGAAATATGGTCTAGTGATTGTAGATGATTATTCTAGATATACTTGGGTAATGTTTTTAGCTCACAAAGATGAGACTTTCTCGATATTCTTGAAATTCTTCAAGAAAGTCACAAATGAGAAAAACACTACCATAGTATCTCTAAGAAGTGATCATGGAACAGAATTTGAAAATCACTTATTTGAAAGTTTTTGCACTGAAAATGGAATTAATCATAATTTTTCAGCCCCTAGGACTCCACAACAAAATGGTGTAGTTGAAAGAAAAAATAGGACTCTAGAAGACATGGCCCGTACCATGCTATGCGAAAGCAACCTACCAAAGTATTTTGGGCGGAAGCTATTAACACAGCATGCTACATCTTAAATAGAGCTTTAATAAGACCAATATTAAAGAAAACACCTTATGAATTATGGAATGAAAGAAAACCAAATATAAAATACTTTCATGCATTTGGATGTAAATGTTTCATTCATAATAATGGTAAAAACAACTTAGGAAAATTTGATGCTAAATCTGATGAAGGAATTTTTCTAGGTTATTCAACAACTAGTAAGGCTTATAGAATCTTTAACAAGAAAACCTTAATAGTTGAAGAATCCATACATGTAGTTTTTGATGAATCTTTAGCATCTGTTCTGAAAAGATTGATGATGAGGAAGATACAAACATAATTGAAAAAGATCTTGAAAAACTTAATATTGAAGTATCTTCAGATCATGAACAAGAAGCTAAAGATGATGATTCACATAAGGACGATGATGTCAATATTGATCATAATGATATAGATCTTCCAAGAGACTGGAGATATGCTCATAGTCATCCAAAGGAATTGATTATAGGTGATCCATCTCAAGGAATAAAACTAGATCATACATGAGAAATATTAGTAATCATCTTGCATTTGTATCACAAATTGAACCTAAAACTATTGAAGAAGCTGAAAAAGATAATAATTGGATGTTAGCAATGCAAGAAGAATTAAATCAATTTACAAGAAATAATGTTGGACCTTAGTTGAAAGACCTAAAAATCATTCAGTAATAGGATCAAAATGGGTTTTTAGAAATAAACTAGATGAAAATGGCATAGTAATTAGAAACAAAGCTAGATTGGTTGCAAAAGGATATAATCAAGAAGAAGGTATTGATTTTGATGAAACCTTTGCACCTGTAGCTAGATTAGAAGCCATTAGACTATTACTTGCATTTGCATGTCATATGAATTTAACTTATTTCAAATGGATGTTAAAAGTGCATTTTTAAATGGTTTTATAAATGAAGAAGTTTATGTAGAACAACCACCAGGTTTTGAAGATCACGAATTTTCAAATCACGTTTTTAAATTGCACAAAGCTTTATATGGTTTGAAACAAGCACCTAGAGCTTGGTATGATAGACTAAGTAAATTTTTAATTGAAAATGATTTTACAAGAGGAAATGTTGATAAAACATTATTTTTGAAAAGAAAAAGTAAAGATTTACTTGTAGTACAAATATACGTTGATGACATTATTTTTGGTGCTACTAACGATTCTCTATGTCAAGAATTTGCCAAGTTAATGCAGGGAGAATTCGAGATGAGCATGATGGGAGAACTCAACTTCTTCCTTGGACTCCAAATCAAACAAAGCAAAGAGGGATCTTTATCAACCAAACAAAGTACACAAGAGAGATTCTAAAGAAATTTGGTATGGAATCAATGAAACCCCTCGGAACACCAATGAGTCCTTCATGCAAGCTGGACAAAGATGAAGAAGGTAAAAAGGTTGATCAAAAGTATTATCGAGGTATTATCGGATCCCTTCTTTATTTAACAGCAAGTAGACCAGATATTATGTTTTCTGTATGTTTATGTGCTAGATTTCAATCAGAACCTAAAGAATCACACTTAATAGCTGTTAAAAGAATACTAAGATACTTAAGTGGAACAAAAAATGTAGGTTTATGGTATTCTAGAGACTCCACATTAAATCTAATTGCATACTCAGATTCTGATTATGCCGGATGCAAGTTAGATAGAAAAAGCACAAGTGGTGCATGCCAATTTTTAGGAAGTAACTTAATCTCATGGTTTAGCAAAAAGCAAAATTCGGTTGCATTATCTACTGCGGAAGCAGAATATGTTGCAGCTGGAAGTTGCTGTGCTCAAATCCTATGGATTAAGAGACAACTTGAAGACTATGGTATCACACTTGATAAGACACCTAAGATGTGATAATACAAGTGCAATAAATCTTAACTAAAAATCCAATTCAACATTCAAGAACAAAGCATATTGAAATAAGATATCACTTTATAAGAGAACATGTAGCCAATAATGAAATTTGTCTTGATTATGTGAATACTGAAGAACAACTTGCAGATATATTAACAAAACCCTTAAGTGAAGAAAGATTTTGTTATCTTAGAGGAGAATTAGGAGTTTGTGATCCTTTGGAATAGTTTTCTGAAACTCTTAAGGACATCTATCTAGATTTCATCATTTTCTTGAAAAATCTTGATATTTCAATAAGGAAATCTATCTAGATCTTGATTCATTGTTTCCCCAATTGCTAAAGAACTTTAATCTATAATTTGATGATTAATTTGAATAGTTTCAAATCTTGAAACTTAATTTTTTATCTCTGAAACTGTTAGAGTCGACTCTGACAGTTTGTGGAGTCGACACCTGAGTTTTTGATGTTCTGTCTAGTGATTAGAGCCGACTCTGGCTTTTGTGGAGCCGACTCTAATACGAGCGCTGACAGATTTTGGTTCGGAGCCGACACCCAGTTTTCGGGAGTCGACTCTAAGTCGAGCTAGGTCAAAAATAAAAAGGCGGAGTCGACCCCCAATCATTCCAATCGTCTCCTAATCCTATCCAAAGAACTCCAAAACCTTTCCAACTTCCCCAAATCTACTCAAAACCCTTGATTAACCTTCCAATCTTCTCAATGGCTCCAAAGAGGCGCGGATTCGTCGCTGGAGCATCCGTTCCAACGAAGAGACGCACGGTTCGAAGGCAACCATCGCCTTCTTCCTCTTCGGCCACTCAAGAGGATTCTCCACCTTCACCCTCATCTCCTAAGGTTGATCATTTAGCTGGTAAGACCATTACCACTGGGAGAAAAGTTAACTTTGATTTATTTGAATCGGAAGGGTTCTCTATTGGAAGAAATTTAAGGGATATGGGATGGGAGAAAGTGTGCTCACTAGATTTACCCACTTATCCAGCATTGGTAAGAGAGTTTTATAATGGATTAAGCAGAGGAGAAGGAGGTTGATAAGCACAGTAAGAGGAACTAGGGTTACGGTAACAACTGAGATTCTTGGAACCCTATTAGAAATGCCCACTGTTGGTTTAATGGAATGTCAACTTAATGACAGAAGTGGTGCACTATCAAGGATGCTAGGAAGAGATGTGACTGAGTTCGAAGAAATCTTTGCAAATCAGTTGAACCTAGAACTCAGATTATTGCATAATATATGTGGTAGAATCTTATTTCCAAAAATAGGGAGATTCGAGTATGTCTCGGAGCGAGACGTTCTGTTGATGGACTGCATAACTGGAAGGCCAGTCAATTTAGCTGGCATGATGATTGGTTACATGGCAGAGGCAGCTACAAAGAAAAGATCAACACTGCCATACGGTATGATTCTGACACTTATCTTTAGAAGCCAGGTGTGCTCATTATGGAAAATGAACCTTTAAGAAAACTGAGACACACTGATTATTACAGCATTTCTACTATTCATAGAATGGGATTCAAGAAAGTAAATGGTGTTTGGATGAAGGGAGGAGAGAGAAAAGAACAGATAGGGATGGAGCAGAGGAAACCAGAGTAGAAGAAATCCCGGACCATCTACTGCGGGACCATCAGTCCCTGATTCATCTTTTGCGGGACCTTCTTCAGCTGGACCTTCGGAGGCCGGACCGAGTTCTATTCCATCACCTCCACATCAGCCTATAACAAATTCTGGAGGATTTTCTAATGAACAACTTGATCAGTTAAGAAGCTTACTTGCTGAGTATGACAGTCACAGGTCAAATGAAATTAATCAATTGAAAGAAGACTTTAATCTGCTGAAAGAAGAACTAAATTCGAGACTGGACATGCTATCCTTTACCTTAGGCAGTTCTGTAGAATCCTTTGGAGCTGAGCTTCACAAGATCTTCGAAAGGATGGAAGGCATTGCCGATGGATCAGGATCGTATGTTCATGCAACGAGTCAATTGAAGAAGGATATTGACCTTGCAGTCTCTCAAATCGAAGCCTGCCTTGAAAATTTTAAGAAATCACAAAAGGATGATGTAATGGAGATAATAGGTCATCTAAAGAAAATTGTATTCAAGCACATCTGATCTTGTTTTTGAGTTTGATAGTTTGTACTTAGGAAGTTTTTGAATATCTAATGTATTTCATTTTGAAATGTATATGAATCAACTGATGTAATGGTTCTTGCTTATGAAATACAATTTCACATTTTCAAATTTTGATTGATTGGATTCCTATGCTTTATTGAGATTATAAATTTTTTTTATATACTCTCCTTATTGCTAATAACAAAAAAGGGGGAGAGATAGTTGTGTATATGCAAAGAAAGAAAGATTGAATAGGAATATTGAATAATATGCATAAAGAAAGAAAGAAAGGGGAAGAATTAATTGTTTATGCAAAATGAATTGAAATGATTATCAGTTAAATTTGATGTTTATATATAGAGGAGCTACTCAATGCAGGGGGAGCTTAACAAAAAGCTCATTTACAATCTTATGCACATTAAGTTTAAAATTCAATATTGATGGATTATATTGAACTCATGTACAATTTTAAAGTTTACATTGAACATTGGCATCAAAACCTTAATTTCAATGGTTTAAAGTTAAAATGACTATAATCCTTAATTTGATTGAATTTTTGAATGCATATACTCAAAGTTTTTGTTATCATCAAAAAGGGGGAGATTGTTGACCCAATTGATGATTTTGATGATTAACAAAACTATTTGAGTATAATTTTTGAAGGCTCTGATGATTTTGATTTAGTGTTTCAGATTATAAGACTATTAAATGATCAAAATCAGGAGTTACAATGTGTTCTGGATCGAATCTAATGTCTAGGTAAGATTGCAGACATTAGAGTCGACTCCGAGAATCACAGAGCCGACTCTGGAACTGGCACGGTCATTAGAGTCGACTCCGAGACTGTGAGAGTCGACTCTCACAGACGAAGCAGAAAGTCGATTTTTCTGGCCCCGACCTAGAGTCGACTCCGGGTAAGTTAGAGTCGACTCCGGAAAAGTATCTTGTCGACCCCAGAAAAGCCAGAGACGACTCCAGAAATACCGTTTTGAAACGCCTCGAGCTAGAGCCGACTCCAGAAAAGTTAGAGTCGACTCCAACCCACCTGGAACGAAAATAAAGTTGCCAGATCAGCTCTAACGGTAATATTTCTATTTTTACTCATTTCTAACGGATATATTTTGATACAAGGTACACTCCAACGGATAGTTTTATTCCAAAAGTGGTGTAAAAGAAATCTATAAAAGGGAAGTCTATTGTTCAAAAAGAAAAAAAAAACGGAAAAATCTAAAAACAAGAGAAAATCTGAGATAGACAAATCCCATTTCAAAAATCTGAGAGCTTGAATCTTGAAAGGAAAACCTTCTAGCTCAAATCCACTCCACTCCAAAAAGCTCAAGAGGAATCCAAAGCGTTCAAATCAAAGTCTTGGCGGATTTCCCAACTTGGAGAAAGGAGATTCATTTCTTGCTTTTCAACTCTTCTCAACTGCTTCAACTGTGAAGAATCGGAGCTGAGGCTTGATTCAATCCAGCAAGGAGAAGAAGAAGAAAAGGAGAAAAACTCAAAAGCCAACCAATCTTCAAATCAGGCTTTTCTAAACCTTGTTATTAATTTGTATATTTGCTCATTGAGGAGCTTTGTATTTCAAAAACAATACTTATTTTGTTTGTGCCTAGTTCAATCTGGGGGATTGAACTAGAGGAGGTAGTTTTACCTCGGTTCAAGCTTGGTTAAGCTTGAGTTAGGGTTTTTGTGCTGGTGAGCCCTTGAAAACCAGCTGGGTTCGTTGTGCGCCCGGTAAAACAACAAGTTCGAGTTGTGAGCTTGTAAAACAACTCTGCTGTAATCTAGGGTGATTATAGTGTGGACCCAAGTGAATCTTGGGAGTGGACGTAGGTGTTGGATACACCGAACCACTATAAAATCTTTTGTGTTTGCCGTGTCTCATTGTCTCTTTATCTATCTCTATCTTATTCACTGCACTTTATAGTTACCTTGCATTTGCCATCATAAATCACAAGCAAACTATTTAAAAAGGGCTAATTTTTAAAGAACCCAATTCACCCCCCCTCTTGGGTTGCCATCTGGGCCAACACAAATTAATATAGAAAAGACCATCAAACAAAATATAATTCCCAACAAGTTCAGATTATAATATAAACTGGAAGAAGTATTTGAAAAGTTAAAGGAATAACCCAAAGGAACAAGTCTTGAAACTGAAATTAAATTTCTAGAAAAACTAGGTATATAAAAAGTCTTTTCCAAATATAAAATAGAACTACTACTAAGAACTAAAGTACATGTCCCTGTAGCTTCCACATGTGAACACATCTTGTTTTTAAAGAGATATACTGCTCACTTTCCATTGGCTTTCTTAGGTTTTGCATACTCTGCAAAGTATTGCAAATATGAATTATAGAACCAGAATCAATTCACCATGTATTATAAATAACATCAACCATATTATATTCATAACAGACAAGTAAGATTATTTTACCTTTCTTTTCAAGCCAAGTCTTGAACTTGATACAATCCTTCTTCATATGTCCCTTCTTCTTATAGAAGAAACACTTGGATTCCTTCTTAATGTCAGATTGGGATGGTATTTTACTTTTGCCCTTCTTCTGTGCTTGATCCTTTCCATTTGTAGTCAACATTGCACTCTCACTCAATTTCATCACTAGTCTATCCTCTTCTTGAACACACATGGTCAAAAGTTCATTAATTGACCATTTTTCCTTATGTGTGTTATAAGATATCTTAAATGGTCTATACTATGTGGAAGGGTGTTTAAAATGAAGTGCACCAGAAAGGACTCAGACATTTCAACCTCAAGAGTCTTCAGTTGAGTTGCAATGTCTCTCATTTGCATAATGTGCTCATGCAGACCTCTCACTCCAGTGAGCCTTAGGGATGAGAATTTTAAAATTAGGATGCTGGCAAAAGCTTTGTCTGAAATACTGAATTGCTCATCAATGGCCTTTAGTAGCTCCCTGACATTCTCATACTGATCGACTGAACCACGTATACCAGTAGAGATTTTTGTCTTTATGAACATTACACTTAAGCGATTAAATTGCTCCCAATGTTCATAAATCGCAATCTCATCAGAAGTGCTGGTTTAAGTTACTAAAGGTCATTCATTCTTTCTTATAACATAATCAATGTCCATCCACCCCAGATGAAGAAGAATTCTTTTCTTCCAAACTTTATAGTTAACACCCCTCAATTCAGGTATATCACATTTTATATCAGAGAAATTTACAGGTCGCATAACTGTAAAATTAAACATACATGCCTATTACCAAAAATTGAGGCTAATAATAATATGCTTTACCAATATAAATCATGCATTTAGAAAACAGTGAATCTACTAACATAAAACTTGCATATGAGCTAAAGCTTTAATTCAATTAGATTCACTTAAGTCTGTATGATAAAACCATCAAATTATGTCCTTTTTTCTAATTTCTATGGATAGATTAAAAAAATATAATTTAATATTTTATCCTAATTAATTATACAAATATAAAAAAATTCCTATAGGATAAATTTATTATATCTATATAATTAATTATAGTTAATGTCTATTATTTATGTGATTTATTAACTTTATTATAATTTTATAATTAAGGATGCTGTGGCTACTCCTCAATTATTCAAATTATATTTATCACTTAGATATTATTTAAATTTTATGCTCAATTATGTCACTTAAAATGTATGCATAATTCATAAAATTTATACACATAAATTCTAAATATAATTAAATATAAATTTTATAAAAATTAATTAGGATTAAAACTGATCCAACCCATATTTTCTTTTCTCTATCCTCGGCCCAATATATGGCCCAAAAATTTGGTCCAAATGGGCTCATAGGTCGGCCCAACACAACCCAAAATAGGGTCTTCCCTGTTTCACTCGCTCTCCTAGTTCATCCGAACCAGAGGGTGCCCATGCCAGCGGTTAGGGTCACCACCGGCTTCTTCCCATGACTGCCAGCAATCGGCCCAGAGCCAGCCATCGACACGGTCTTCCTTCTTTTTTATCATCCCGTGGCACCCCTTACTGTGCCGATGGCACGGCCGGCACCACCGGCCGGTTGGATGTCCACTAGACGCTCGCTCGGCACCGATGGGGGCCGCCACTCGTTTTCTAGGTCCGGCGAGACGGCAGGCACGCCACCAGGCCTGAACCGATGTGGGAGCTGAACCAACTCTCGCTCTGGAGAAGGGCCACCATGGCCCTCTCCTCCCTCTCTCTCCCTTGCTCGGTCCCCCATCGGACGTTGCTCCCAGTGCCGGTGGGGCCACCGGCCTCAGCTCAGGCCCGACATAGAGGACTCCTTGTCCCTGCATCCCTATGCACGGGAGTCACCATCGAAATATAGGATAGTATCCCTAGCCCCTCGTGGCCGGCCAAAATAAAATGGAAGGAAGGGGGGAGCGGTGGACCCGCTTGGATCCCCGGCCATTAATCATTCCACAAAATTTACAATGAAAGATCTATTTATTTATGCATTTTATCAAAAATAAAATAGATCTAAAAATTCAAATAAAATATATGAAGAGGTATCAATATTGGCTCTGATACCAAATGATAGACACAATTATATTGATCTTTCACATGTTTGTTAAACTAAATAACATGCATATCAAATATGCGAAAAACATGGGACCAATATATGTATTATGATAATAAAAATATAAATGATATATAAATACCTTTCGCCATCGATCCATGCAAATGGGTTATTTTTCTTCAGATCAGGATAAGGCTCTTTCACACCTTTCAATCTTTCTCAGAGATGGTGTAAAACTTTAGAAGAGATGAAGACACAGGGATCTTTCCATTTTATTTTTCTTTATACCTTATCTGTCCATCACAGAGGGCGCTTCAAATGGAATATGATTAAGGAATGTCTATCTTAATCATGGATTCAAATTTTGAATCAACGTAATCCCTTGATATCAAATATAGGACCATCTTAATCGTGGCTATGAGTAGCCTTTTACTCATGGCCATCAACTTCCATGGTAACATCTTTCACACACTCGGATTGCATTTGACTCGGTTCTTATATTATTTGTAATACATCAAGCTCACTTGCTGATCCAACTAATTCGTTAGCAGATTAAAATTATATAGCTCAAATATTTAAATAAATTAATGATAATTGATGAATTTAAATTATAAATATATAATATTTTTTTATTTGATAAAATATCAGTTTTGAAGTATTACATATTCTAATTGAGTTTAAGCTGGACACAACTGTTAGCGAGTTGCTTCCATCCTTGCACGCTGCTCTTCTTCTTTATCCATCTCAACAATATCCTATCGGTGCCAGCACATTAATCAGAAAAAAAGATTTGCTATTCCATTGGCAGCTAACCTGAAAAGGATCTCCTAGCCTGCCCAAATTGACAAGAACTAGAATGATTTAATACAAACTAACGGACGAAATTGAAACTAAGACACAACATTCAAGGCTTTAATCAATACAATACCACATTTGTAAACCCCCCGAAATTAATCATAGGGACACCTGGATCATGGCCGATTGGATTACTTCAGTCATTTAAGTTCTAGGCATGGTGACTGGGTTTTCGATCTCCTTAACCAGAGCGTGGCAAACCTTCTTCGTCGGCTTTAAAGGAGAACGCTAGCGTACCCTACCCTTCATCCTCACCCGCGTCTTCAGCCAGTAAGTCCTACCATGCTAGAGAGTGAGTCAGGGACTAAGAGAGGGTCATGGCGTCCTCCTCCTATGACAAACTCGGTTTAGACCTAACGGTGTACCCATTGCCTCGTCGGGCCTGAACTGAGGCCGGTGGCCCCATCGGCACTGGGAGCAACGTCCAGTGCGGAACCGGGCATGGGAGTGAGGGAGGAGAGGGCCATGGCAGCCCTTCTCTAGAGCATTCGGCTCCCGCATTGGTCCAGGCCCGGTGGCATGCCTGCCACCTTGCCGGGCCTAGGAGGCGGGCGATGGCCCCCACCAGCACCGAGCGAGCATCCGGTGAGGATCCGATTGGCTGGTGATGACCGGCCGTGCCACCAGCATAGTGAGGGTGCCACGGGAGAAAGGGAGAGAAAGAGAGAGAGAGAAGAAGGCCGTGAAGGCATCTAGCTCTAGGTCGATCATCGACGGCCGGGCAGCCCCGGGGAGAGGCCGGCGGTGACCCTGGCCGCCGACACAGGCACCCCTAGTTTCGGTGAACCAGAGGAACAAAAAAGAAAGAAAGAAAAAAAAGAAACAGGGGAGACCCTATTTTGGGCTGAGTGGGCCAACTTGTGAGCCCATTTGGGCCAAATTTTTGGGCCCTGTAATGGGCCGAGGATAGAGAAAGAGATTATGACTTCGATCAGTTTTGATCCTAGTTTCTGGAAGAATTTTTATTTTCCCAATTAGACTGTTATTCTTGGAGATATTTAAGCCCAAAGTTAGGCCTAGAATTAGACTGGATAGAATTTAGGGGACACTGTCATTCCAATTTTAGAGATTTAATTATGTAAAATAATGTTGTAGGTACTCAGAAGTCCAAGTAACTAGTTTACATTGTGAAATTAACGTGCTGAGGTAAGTAAGCAATTATTATGATTTCATAAATTATTTAATATATAATTTTGAAATTATAGCTATATTAATTTATAAAATGAAAAAAAATGAAACTGTGGTATCTGATTTGACTATTTTGAAATTTTTAAATAGTACCATGGATATGCAAATCATTATTTGGTATTATTTGCAACTGCTAATATCTTTTAAAGTAATGACTTTTATATGTGACTAATAAGGGATATGATTACTTTGACTTTGCAAAACCACTTGGTACTATTTGATATAATTATATACAATTACTAATGTTCAAACCACTGTATATGTGAGAAGCTTATGCTTGTGATGATGCATGATATGTTGCATGCAAGACATAAATATGATACTTGAGAATATGCTACTATGTGTCACCATGGTTCTCCATAACTTGAAATGATGTGATATGCCAAGAGACACGAGACTCACCTCCATAGGAAGAATATGTGGAGGACACACATCTATAAAAATTGATAACTATATAGATACAGTGGGTTTGATTGCATTGCATATTTCAAAATTATTGCATGACTATGCTTCCAAAATTATTTTATAAATGTGCTTAGATTTAGTATGTTTTAAATATGTATTTAGAGATATGGAAGCTTGACAAGTGTTTTCATATGTGAAAACTTGATTTGCTATAAATACAAAAATGGTTATAATGTTCTATTGTAGGCTTACTTACTGAGTGTAATCTCATTTAAACCTCAAAATATTTTTCAGAGCTGCAGAACTGAATGGACGAGGAAAAGAGATAGAATGAGACTCCTATCAAAGCCCAAATTTTGATGTAACTTTAGATATTGATCTTGTGTGTTTTAGCTTAGGGTTTTAAATCCTATTTGATTGGGCTTGTATTAAAGATGTCTTGACTTTGAATGGTATTACAATTCCAATATCCTTATGTTGTGTTATATTTGAATGCCTTGCATGTTTGACATACGGCGAGTTGCCATCCTTAGATCCATGTATGGGTATGGGGTGTGATAGCTTTAGTGGTATCAGAGCCTAGGTTATGACATAGGGACATAATACTAGGTTATGGCATTAGGTTATAACATTGGGTTTCAAGTAATAAGCTTTGCAAGCATAAAAATTTAACGTTTAACATGATATTATTTAAATAATAATAATTTATCAGGAGCTAGGAATGGCTCATTGCACCAGAAGCCAGCAACATAATGAGGGCTCCTAGGCTGATAATTTTGGTCAGCGGGAGGCCAATAAGCTACCAGAGGTGCTAGCTCTATCGAACTGGCTAGGATTGATCAACAGCGACTCCAGACCGAGATAGTTTAGATTCTTTTGGGTATGGCGCAGTCGATGCGGGATTTGTAGCAACAGATCATGAAGGCTTTGTCGACTCAACCTGCCCCTCCTATTCCGTAGACTCAACCTGCTCTTCTATTTCGCAAACTCAGCCTGCCCCTACTGTTCCACAGACTCAGCCTATCCCTCTTGCTTCGCAGACTCAGCCTACCCCTCTTGCTCCGCAAACTCAGCCTGCCCCTCCTGTTCCACAGACTCAGACTGCCCCTTTTGCTCCATAGAATCAACCAACCCTACCTACTCAATCTGGACCATTATCCCAGCCTACTTGCCTCAACCCTGGGTAGGGGATGGTCGCAGCTTTGCTGATTTCAAAAGTTTTGCCCTTGCCCCTTTTACTGGATCCACCAACCCTATTGATGCTAAATGGTGGATGCGAGATATAGAGAAGGCCTTCACGGCCCACGGTAGCCAAGAGAAGGAGCAGATCAGATATGCTACCTACCTCCTCCAGGGGAAGGCATATGATTGGTGGTTAGTTGATGTTGCCCAGATGTAGTAACCAAGAGGGGGGGGTGAATTGGGTTATAAAAATTAATTACTATGTAAGTATGTGCTTAAACCCTAATTTTGATTTACAGCGGTGTAGTGGGGTGCACAGAATAATAACAATAGAGAATCAAACAACCACAAACACACAGAAGTTTATAGTGGTTCGGTGCCAAACTCAGCACCTACATCCACTCCCCAAAACTTTTGGGAATTCATTAATCGTATCACAACGATTACAACCTCTAACCTTCCCTGGCTAGCCCTCTTGTTTATACGGCACAAGGAAGCCAAAAACCTTAGCCAAACCAGGCTAGTCCTCTTGTTTCACGGCACAAGAAAGCCAAAACCCCTACCAAACCAGGCTAGTCCTCTTGTTTCATGGCACAAGGAAGCCAACAATAATCAAGGGTTAACACTAACCCCTTTACAAATAATCAGAGAATGATAAAGAGAAGCTCCTACAATAAGCAAATATTCAGAGAATACTTTACAACTTTTGAAGCAATATCTTCAGCAATAAATGAACGAAGTCGAAGTAGCTAAAGTCTTGATTGCTTGAAAAACTTCAATGATCTGGATGACTTTTTGGAGCAATGAATGAACTTGAATGCACAACAACTCTCTTATCAACCACTCAACAATATGCAGTAAAAACTCTTTTCTTGGATTTCTTCCTCTTAAATTTCTCTTTTTCAAAAAGCGTCATAGTGTGCTTCTAATCCCAGCTATTTATAATAATCCAACAAAAAGATATCCGTTAGATACATAGGGAACAAATGGAAATAAAAACGGAAAGAAAATATAACCGTTGTAAAATATTTCCCTTAAGCATTGAATGCAGGTCTCCATTTAAGGAAGAAAGATTTTGAAATAATTCAAAAGATCAAAAGTTAAATGTAGCTGAAAATAGAAATAGAGAGAGAGTAAGAGTGAAAGAGCACGCTTCAAAAACCAGGTGATAGCTGACTGAATAAATTCCAGAAAGCTGAAAGGCTTGAATGCAGTCGTCCGAGAAGGAAGCAAGACACGTCAGCTAGCTAGTTAGCTAGCTCACAGCTGAAACAAAGGTAAAGTAAGCCAGATAGGCAACTCGTCAGGTAGCTAAAGCAATCGGTAGTTAGCTTCCCAGCTAACTAACAGGAAAAACGAGCGGCCATGGAAAAAAGTGCATAACCATTAGTTAGCTCTTCAGCTAACTAAGCAAAGGATAGTTAGCTCTTTAGCTAACTAACAACCAATTCAAAGCGTCAGAGACAGAAAGCCATGTCATGGTAGTTAGCTCCCCAGCTAACTAAAGAATGAAGGCTCACGGCTTGCAAGAGATGCAGAAGACGGGAGTTAGCTCAATAGATAACTAAAGAAGAGTTAGTTAGCTCACTAGCTAACTAAGTTCAAAAGCAACAGAGAACCCATCCAACTTAGTTAGCTCTCTAGCTAACTAAGGAAAAAAGCAATAGAGAGATTGCCCAAGCTAGTTAGCTCACTAGCTAACTGAGCAAAAGGCAGCCATACGTCAGGATAAAGCAGCTAACTTTCCAGCTAACTAACCAACAGGTAGCTAGCTCTCCAGTTAACTATAGAAACAATTCAAACGGCCAGAGAGAGAGGAAGTTAGCTCTCTAGCTAACTAAATTTTGAAAACGCACGGCCTGAACATCCCTGTGAAAAATAGTTAACTAAGCAGTTAGCTCCAAGGTAAAACAGTTAGCTAACAAGATATGCTAGCTAGCTAAGAGAACCAGCAGCTAGCTAAACAGTTAGCTAGAAATGAAGTGCATTCGGCCAGGAAAAGTAACAGAAATGGTAGTTAGCTAAAAAGTAGTCCAGTTAGCTCAAAGGCATCCCAATCTAGCTAACCAGCTAGCTAAAAATGGAGGACGTTCGGCCAGCAACAGTGACGAGCACTTTAGCTAACTGAAAGAACTCCAGCCACTGAGATAGCTTACCAGTTAGCTGAATGTCGTGCCAGCTAGCTAAATGGAATAACAAGTTAGCTAACCAGTTAACTCCTAAGCCAATAAAATTATCTAGGGCAAACAAAATTTAACAGGTGGCAAAATAGAATGAAGTACTCTCTTACCAATCAATTTTGCATGAAGATACTTACTTGCAAAGCGACCGAACTTCCCTGTATTAAGCTTAGAATTGCTTAATTATTTTGTAATCATTAAAATCAATCTGGGGTCAACAATCTCCCCTTTTTTGATGATGACAAAACCCTTAAGCATGAAAGAAGAAAATATAGGAAGTTTAATAAATAGATAGTAGTGTAATCAGAAAAACATTACTTTCTCCCCTGTCAATCTGAATAAGTGAACTCTTTTCTCCCCTTGAATATATGGAGTTATTATTTTACTCCATTCCTTAATGTATGCAATATTCTTCTTCCCCTTTTTGTCATTAATTAAAAAGAAGTTTGAAGAGTCTTGCAATAAATTTAAGCATAATATATCAAGGAGATGTTATCATTCATTACAAAGCATAAAGCATATCATTACAAAAAGTAGAGTCAATTCAAATCTTACATGCCAAAGTCATAAAGCATAAAGTCATAAATATGCATTACATAAACGATACCAAGTACGTTCACTACATAAGTCAAACACAATCATTTTTCGTCATCTGAAGAAGAAATATGCACTGATGAAACAACTTTCTTTGATGAAGGTCTAGGCTTGTCGGAGGAAGGCTGTGTCGGCGGAGTCCAGAGGTGCGGATGAGAATAAGAAGCGTCAGGCGCAGAGGTGGCAGAAAGAGTGATGTAAGTCTCCACGAGATGACTCAGCCTTGAGAGAGATGCGGTCCAATGGTCAACAGCATTTGTTGCATCTCGGGTCTGGGTCTCGTTGGATCTCATTTGGTATTCTACCCACTCTGCCTTAGTTTCAAAATTATCAAGCTTACCTTTTAGGAAATTTATCTCTTTTAGGATCCGGTCCATGACAGATTCATTGCGATGAAAAACTCTTCCAGAATGTTCACATCATGGACAAGTTGATTAAGAGTAATTTTAAACTGAGACATGGTCTCAAAAATAGAAGAAATATGGTACAAGGGTTTGATCATTGACAGAAGAAGCACTGTCTCCAGAGCTTCGACTAGAAGAGGCAAGGGTCAATTCACGGATAATATGGTGGATTTGATCATCACATAGACGAATGGTAGAAAGAGGAACAGGAACAGGGTTGTCATTACGATAAGAAGGTCCAGAAGCATTCATATGGGTGGATCAAATAGAAATGGATTTTGTTCAGCAGTCATGGCAGCAAGGTAAGGATTCGGTTTGTGGAAGTCAAATTGAAGAAGTTCTGAGAAGAATAAGCGGATTGAGTCATATTTGGTGGCAACATACTAGACTGACCAGTTCTTGATCTAACCTTTAACCAAACACCATCCCATTTGGCAAAGTCCATACGGTGCAGTGAATGCGCATTAAATATGTCAGAGTGACGTAATGCCACTGCAGTTTCTCCCTTAAGCTTTATATTGAAAAACTCAAATATATATGTGAGAAACATTCTATAGGGCAATACAGCCTTAGATTAGACAGGATTCTTTCATTACGGTCATCATTAGGTGAGGTAGATCAACAGGGTCTTCTATTAAGATGTCATACATTAAACACATGTCTCTATCATTTACAACATTAAACGAACTAGCACGTGGGGCAAGAATTTTGCGATGATACTGTGGAATAACCTATTTTCTACAAATAACATATTTGCATCTAGAGTTTCAATATTACTAGCTTCATTGTCGTCAATATTAAGGATTAAACCTATTTTATATCCATGTTCACTAGGAAGGATTTCTAAGAAACCATTAGATGGAATATTTAAGGCACAACCTAACGATTTGCAGTCAAGGTCGATTTTGATCTTTTTCACGAAGGAAGAGATAGTCCCACTACCAAAGAATATGTTTTCATAAAATTCCTTAATAAGCTAAGGATAAATGGGTCTCTTGGTAGATAAAAGCTTACCCCAACCTTGATTAACTAAGGTTTCCCAATCTTAAAACCTTCATGTTCTAAGAAGTTAAAATTGACTAACCTTCCATGAGCGAAAGATTTTGAAGCTAGAAGAGAGTTGATTTGGGATGAAGAAGTAGAAGACTTTCGGCGAAGATCAGCACAATCGTCATCTCTTGCGATTGCCTTCTTCTTGGGAGCCATCAACTATCTTCAAGAGAGATTGATAAATGGAGTGTATGGAAGAAGATTGATAGAAGAATTGATGGAATGATAATGAAGAAAGGAGATGAGAACGATCGGTTTGAAGAAGACGGATTGAATGAAAAATGGTTTGGTGAAAAGGTTATATGGAGAGCTTCCTTGAGGGTTAGCTGACCAGGTGACTGTTTGGTTGCCTGGTTAGCTAACTGCCATCAAAAGAATGAAAGATCTTGCAAATGGCCGGTTGGTGGATATTAAATATAAAGTTGGCTTTCATAAAGAGAAAAGACTTAAAACTTACAACATTTAATTTGATACGATGTTCCTTTTAATTGATGTGATTGAAAGATGTCATGAATCATATCAATTCATTAATTGATTCATTAAATGGTTGGATCAAACATTCCTAATTCTCTTCTGATTTCATAAAATTTTGTTTCATCAAGAGGCTTAGTGAAAATATCAGTAATTTAATTTTTAGTATTTAAAAATTTAATAACAACATTTTCATTATTTACGTGATCTCTAATGAAATGATGTCTAATTTCAATATGTTTTTTCTAGAATGTTGAATAGGATTCTTAGTTAAACTGATTGCACTTGTATTATCACATTTTATAGGTATGGCTTTTGTTTAATACCATAATCTTCTAGCTGTTGCTTAATCCATAAGATTTGAGCACAGCAACTTCTAGCTGCAACGTATTCGGCCTCGGCCGTAGACAGTGCTACTGAAGTTTGCTTTTTGCTAAACTATGAAATTAAGTTAACACTAGAAACTGGCAAGTTCCAGTGGTTGATTTCCTATCTAATTTACATCCAGCAAAGTCTGAATCAGTGTAGCTTATTAAGTCAATGCTAGATTGTTTGTCATACCATATAGCTAAATTTACTGTTCCATTTAAATATTTAAATATCCTTTTAACAGCAAGCAAGTGTGATTCTTTAGGATTGGCTTGATATCTAGCACACATGCAAACACTGAATAAAATATCTGGCCTACTAGCAGTTAAATATAATAATGATCCAATCATGCCTCTATATAATTTTAAATTAACGACTTTTCAGAATTATAGGATTCAAGTTTACATGATGAGCTCATAGGGGTACCGATACTCTTGGATGTCTCCATGCCAAACTTCTTGATCATTTCTTTGGTATATTTGGATTGGCTTATGAAGATCCCATCTTTGCTTTGTTTAATTTGTAGTCCGAGCAAGTAGTTCAGCTCACCTATCATACTCATCTCGAACTCTCCCTGCATAAGCTTAGCAAAGTCCTTGCACAAAGAATCATTAGTGGCACCAAATATGATATCATCAACATAGATTTGAATAATTAATATATATTATTTTATCTTTTAATAAATAAAGTTGTATCCATAGTTCCTCGAATGAAATCATTACTAATCAAGAATTTGCTTAATCTTTCATACCATGCCCGGAGCGCTTGTTTCAAACCATACAAAGCTTTGTTCAATTTGAAAACGTGGTTGGGAAACAAGTGATTTTCAAAGCCGGGTGGCTGTTCCACAAAAACTTGTTCAGCAATGTATCCATTTAAGAAAGCGCTTTTAACATCCATTTGATACAATTTAAAATTCATAAAGCAGGCATAAGCAAGAAGTAATCTAATAGCTTCTAATCTAGCAACTGGGGCATAAGTTTCATCAAAATCAATTCCCTCTTCTTGATTATAACCCTTAGCTACTAATCTTGCCTTATTTCTAATTATATTACCATGTTCATCTAATTTGTTTCTATAAACCCATTTAGTTCCAATAATTTGATGATCATGAGGTCTTTCAATAAGAGTCCAAACATTATTTCTTTCAAATTGGTGAAGTTCCTCATGCATGGCATTAATCCAATCAACATCATTTTTAGCATCATCATAACATTTAGGTTCAATTTTAGATACAAATGCTAAGTTATTATAAGTATCTCTAAATGATGATCTAGTTCTAACTCCTTGAGAAGGATCACCAATAATTTGATCTTTAGGGTGACTAAGAACATACCTCCATCCTCTTTCTAATTCAACATTACCTTGTGAGGCTTCAGGTAGGTCAGCGTTCCCTTCTTCATTTACCTCTTGTGTATCTGAGTCGTTCTTATCCTTCAGTGTGATGTCCTTGAATTGATCTTCAATGTCATCTGCATCATTTATACCTTTTCCCTTCCTTGATGGAAGATCATTAAATTCATCAAAGATAACATGAATTGATTCTTCAACTACTAAAGTCTTTTTGTTGAATACTCTAAAAGCTCTACTATGCAATGAATCACCGAGAAATATTCCTTCATCAGATTTAGCATCAAATTTATCAAGGTTTGATTTTCCATTATTTAAAACATAACATTTGCATCCAAAAACATGAAGTAACTTATATTAGGTTTTCTTCCTTTCCAAAGTTCATATGGAGTCTTTGTCAAAACAGGTCTAATCAATGCATGATTTAAAACATAACATGCAGTGTTGATAGCTTCTGCCCAAAAATATTTTGAAGATTGCTTTCACACAACATGGTACGCGCCATTTCCTCTAATGTTCTATTTTTTCTTTCAACTACTCCATTTTGTTGTGGTGTTCTTGGTGCAGAAAAATTATGTTCAATTCATTTTCATTACAAAATTCTTCAAAAGATTTATTTTCAAATTCTTTTCCATGATCACTTCGTATCGATAAAACAAAAGAATTCTTTTCGTTTGTAATTCTTTTAAATAATTTTTGAAATGCTGAAAATGCTTCGTCTTTACTAGAAGAAATAAAACCCATGTAAAGCAAGAGAAATCATCAATACCAATAAAACCGTATCTTTTTCCTCCTAGACTAGTTGTTTTTGTAGGACCGAAAAAATCCATATGCAAGAGCTCCAAAGGTCTAGTGGTTGAAACTAAATTCTTTGGTTTAAAAGATACTCGGGTTTGTTTTCCAAATTAACAAGCATTACAAATCTTATCTTTTTCAAAAACAAGTTTTGACAAACCATGTACTAAATCCTTCTTAATTAATTTAGATAGTAAATCCATGCTTGCATGAGCTAGCCTACGATGCCATAACCAACTATTATCAGTTTTATTGTTTGTAGCAACTAGGCAATCAATATCTTGAACATGCAAATTATTTAAATTAACTATGTATACATTACCATGCCTTTGACCAATAAATTTCATGTTTTCATTAGCAGGATTTTTAACAATGCATAAGGATGATTCAAATGTAACATTAAATCCTTTGTCACATAATTGACTAATACTAAGTAAATTATGTTTCAGACCTTTCACAAGTAAAACATTATCAATATAAGCATGAGGTGTGATACCTATTTTTTCAATGCCAATTATTTTTCCTTAGCCATTATTACTGAAAGTAATAACACCTCCATCTTTTGCTTCCAAAGTGATGAATTACAATTCATCACCGGTCATATGTCTTGAGCACTCGCTATCCAAGTACCATTGTCTTTTAATTGCTCGGCTTGCAAGACACACCTGCATACACAATTTCAATTTTTATTTTTAGGTACCCAAGCTTTCTTGGGTCCTTTAGGGTTAGTCAAGATGGTTCCTTTTGGAACCCATATTTTTCTTATCTTTTGTGTTTGACAAATATAAGCTTTGTGTCCTATTTTTTTGCATTTAAAACATGTAATTTTAGTAAAATCATCAGCATGCTCATAGATATTTTTTAAAAATTTTTGTCTTTCAAAAGGATTGTATCTAAGACCAGCTCTATTGTAAACAACTCTTTGACTATTTAAAATTATTTCTAATTTTTCTGAGCTTAGAGTAAATCTATCAACAATTGGTTTTAATTTATTCACTTCATTTTTTAAATCTTGATTTTCCTTTAACAATGATTCATTACCCTTTGAAATTCTTTCCTTTTCAAGAGTAAGATTTTTGATTTCATTTTTCAATTCTTTGCTCTTTGAACTTAAATTTGCAAAATCATCAATATGTTCATAAAATGCACCTTGTAATTCATCAAAGGTAAAGTCATCTAAAAAGTTAGGGCTTACCTCATCATTATCAGCCATGAAGCAAATATTGGCAACTTCAGTTTTCTCTTCATCTTCTGAAGTCGTAGCTTCACTATCGCTCAAGTAGCCATCATTGCCTTCTTTTTTATTCTTTGAGATCCTTTCTTTAATAGTGGACAATCTGGTCTGATGTATCCAGGCTTTTTGCACTCATAGCATGTTGAAGGTTCACTCTTTTCCTTATCTTTGCTATGGTCTCCTTTGATAAAATGTTTTCTTTTTCCAAATTTCTTTCTCTTCATGAACTTTTTAAATTTTCTTGAAATAAATATCATTTCATCATCTTTCTCACTGTCACTTGTGGTTTCTTCACTTTCATCTTCTTGAGTTGCACTCTTCAATGCCATGGTCCTTTTCTTCTTTGATTCATCTTCATCGATATGTTGTCGTTGCTGAAGCTCATGAGTCATCAAAGAACTGACCAACTCTTCAAGTGATAAAGTGTTGAGATCTTTTGCTTCTTGAATTGCAGTGACTTTTGCTTCCCATGTCCTAGGTAAAGATCTTAAGATTTTTTAACAAGATCACTGTTAGCATAAGATTTTCCAAGACTTTTCAATCCATTAATAATGTCAGTAAATCTTGTAAACATATCAGTAATATTTTCAGCAGGATCCATCTTAAATAATTCATACTTATGAACAAGCATAATTATTTTGGATTCCTTGACTTGATTTGTATCCTCATGGGTGACTTCAAGTCTATCCCAGATTTCCTTAGCAGACATGCAAGTTGATATGTTGTTAAACTCATTTGCATCAAGAGAGCAATAAAGAACATTCATAGCCTTTGCATTTAATTGAGCTAATTTCTTATCTTGCTCATCCCATTCAGATTCAGGTTTTGCAATATTAATATTTTCAATCATAATAGTGGGTGTGTGTGGTCCACTAATTATGATTCCCCATAAATCATAATCTAGTGCTTGAATGAAGATTTTCATTCGTGCTTTCCAATATGTGTAATTTGTTCCATTGAACAAAGGTGGTCTATTAGTTGATTATCCTTTAGTCAACATAGAACTCATTGGGCTTACTACTGATCTTTGGCTCCAAGCTAATCAAAGCTATAGGAGTCAAGAGCACTCTGCTCTGATACCACTTATTGCCCAGATATAGCAACCTAAGAGGAGGGGTAAATTGGGTTATTAAAAATTAATTATTATGTAAGTATATGCTTAAACCCTAATTTTGATTTGCAGCAGTGTAGTGGGGTGCACAGAATAATAACAATAGAGAATCAAACAACCACAAACACACAGAAGTTTATAGTGGTTCGGTGCCAAACTCAGCACCTACATCCACTCCCCAAAACCTTTGAAAATTTTACTAATCGTATCACAACGATTACAACCTCTAGCCTTCCCTGGCTAGCCCTCTTGTTTATACGGCACAAGGCAGCCAAAAACCCCTAGCCAAACTAGGCTAGTCCTCTTGTTTCATGGCACAAGGAAGCCAACAATAATCAAGGGTTAACACTAATCCTTTTACAAAATAATCAGAAAATGATAAAGAGAAGCTCCTACAACGAGCAAATATTTAGAGAATACTTTACAACTTTTGAAGCAATATCTTCAGCAATAAATGAATGAAGTTGAAGTAGCTGAAGTCTTGATTACTTGAAAAACTTCAATGAACTGGATACTTTTTGGAGCAATGAATGAATTGAATGCACAGCAACTCTCTTATCAACCACTCAACAATATGCAGTAAAAACTCTTTTCTTGGATTTCTTTCTCTTGAATTTCTTTTTTTCAAAAATCATCATAGTGTGCTTCTAATCCCAGCTATTTATAACAATCGAACAAAAAGATATCTGTTAGATACATTAGGAATAAATGGAAATAAAAATGGAAAGAAAATATAACTATTGTAAAATGTTTCCCTTAAGCATTGAATGTTGGTCTCCATTTGAGGAAGAAAGATTTCTGAAACAATTCAAAAGATCAAAAGTTAAATGTAGCTAAAAATAAAAATAGAGAGAGAGAGTAAGAGTGAAAGAGCACGCTTCAAAAACCAGGTGATAGCTGACTGGAATAAATTCTAGAAATCTGAAAGGCTTGAATGCAGTCGTTCGAGAAGGAAGCAAGACACGGCAGCTAGCTAGTTAGCTAGCTCACAGCTGAAACAATGGTAAAGTAAGCCATGATAGGCAACTCGTCAGGTAGCTAAAGCAATTGGTAGTTAGCTTTCCAGCTAACTAACAGGCAAAATGAGCGGCCATGGAAAAAAGTGCATAACCATTAGTTAGCTCTTCAGCTAACTAAGCAAAGGATAGTTAGCTCTTTAGCTAACTAACAACCAATTCAAAGCATCAGAGACAGAAAGCCATGTCACGATAGTTAGCTCCCCATCTAACTAAAGAATGAAGGCTCACGGCTTGTAAGAGATACAGAAGATGGGAGTTAGCTCAATAGCTAACTAAAGAAGAGTTAGTTAGCTCACTAGCTAACTAAGTTCAAAAGCAACAGAGAACCCGTCCAACTTAGTTAGCTCTCTAGCTAACTAAGGAAAAAGGCAACAGATAGATCGCCCAAGCTAGTTAGCTCACTAGCTAACTAAGCAAAATGCAGCCACACGTCAGGATAAAGCAGCTAACTTTCCAGCTAACTAACCAACAAGTAGCTAGCTCTCCAGTTAACTATAGAAACAATTCAAATGGCCAGAGAGAGAGGAAGTTAGCTCTCCAGCTAACTAAAATTTGAAAATGCACGGCCTGAACATCTCTGTGAAAAATAGTTAACTAAGCAGTTATCTCCAAGGTAAAACAGTTAGCTAACAAGATATGCTAGCTAGCTAAGAGAACTAGCAGCTAGCTAAATAGTTAGCTAGAAATGAAGTGCATTTGGCCAGGAAAAGTAACAAGAAACGGTAGTTAGCTAAAAAGCAGTCCAATTAGCTCAAAGGCATCCCAAGCTAGCTAACTAGCTAGCTAAAAATGGAGGACGTTCGGCCAGCAACAGTGACAAGCACTTTAGCTAATTGAAAGAACTCCAACCACTAAGATAGCTTACCAGTTAGTTGAATGTCATGCCAGCTAGCTAAATGGAATAACAAGTTAGCTAACCAGTTAACTCCCAAGCCAATAAAATTATCTAAGGCAAATGAAATTTAAGAGGTGGCAAAATAGAATGAAGTACTCTCTTACCAATCAATTTTGCACGAAGATACTTACTTGCAAAGCGACCAAACTTTCCTGTATTAAGCTTAGAATTGCTTAATTATTTTGTAATCATCAAAATCAATCTGGGGTCAACAGTTGAGGAGCAGCGACGGGGTGGACGAGCTATCACTTGGGAAGAGTTTAAGGAAGCCTTTTTTGACAAATACTTTTTCAGTAGTGTGCAGAGACAGATGGAATCAGAATGTATCAAATTGAAGCAAAGGAATTTCTCTGTGGCTTAGTATGAAGCCAGGTTCACAAGGTTGGCCTAGGTTGCTTCAAATATTGTAACCAATGAGATAGCAAAGATCACCAAATTCACTAAAGGACTGCGGCTCAGGCTAAGACAAGCAATCAATGCATTTGAGCTTCCCACTTATAGTGCAGTTGTGAATAAAGCCCTGGTGATTGAGAGGGATATGAATGCAGTCCAGAGAGATTGGGAGTAGCAAAGGAAGAGGAAAGGGCCTTTTTCTAGCCAATCCCCAGCCCATGCCAAGAAGAAAGGCGCATATCAGACCTCAGCAGGACAAAGGAGTAAGGAGACTTGCAGCCCTCACTGTGGGACCTTCCACCTGGGAATGCCTTGCCATCGATTACCTGGTGCTTGCTTCATTTATGGAAAAGCGGATCACAAGATGGTCACCTATCCCCTCCGAAAGGATCAGCAGCCCTCTTCAGATCAAGGGAAGAGCCAGTAGCTTCAGCAGTAGCCGCCTAGGACCCAGGGAAGGGTTTTCATCCTCACTCAGCAGGATGTTGCCGCCTCAAATTCTGTGATGACAAGTGTACTACTTAACTTTATATCTGGTATTACGTTCATATCTAGTGCAATACATTGATAATTGATTAGAAAATTAGGTTAAACCTTTGATGATTAAATCAAATTAAACTTATGTCCAGGAATGATTAAAGTGGGCACTACTTATGCTCAAACTTTAATTGATCCGGGTACCATGCATTCTTTCATATCTGACACCTATCTTGATAAGAATGCATCATTAACATCCATTCCTCTAGAGCAAGAGTTACATATTGCATTTTCAAATGGAGATATTATGAAGGTTGACACAATATGCAAATCCTGCTCGATTGACATGGAGGATAGGAGGTTAAGAGCAGATCTAATCATCCTTCCACTGACGTTCTTTGATGTTATCCTTGGGATGGACTGGTTGGCCTCCTATCATGCTTCAGTAGACTACTTTAGAAAAATAGTGAACTTCAAAATTCTAAGTCAACCTGAATTTAGTTTTATTGAAAGTCAGAAACACCTAGCCTCGGTATTCGTATCAGCACTGTAGGCTGAAAAATATCTGATGAAAGGTGGCCAAGGATTTCTTGTTGTAGTCAAGGACCTTTAGCAAGAAGAGACCAAGTTGGAGGATATTTCAGTAGCTCGAGAGTTCTCTGATGTCTTTCTAGATGAATTGACTAATTTGCCCCCAGATTGGAAAGTCAAATTCTTCATTGATTTGGTCCCTAGCATTGGACTTATATCCAAGGCCCCTTACCGCATGGCCCTAGCAAAGCTAAAGGAACTGAAGGGTCAATTGCAGGAGCTCCTAGATCGAGGATTTATCAGACCAAGTGTTTCTCCTTGGGATGCTCCAATTCTATTTGTTAAGAAGAAAGATGGCAGTCTCCAGCTCTGCATTGATTACCAAAAAATTAATAAGGTAACAATGCGAAATAAGTACCCTCTGCCGAGGATTGATGACTTGTTTAATCAACTCCAAGGAGCTCAAGTATTCTCAAAGATTGATTTAGGTCAGGATACCATCAACTCAAAATCAAGGCTGAAGATGTGCCTAAGACAACATTCAGAACTAAGTATGGCCACTATGAGTTCTTGGTGATGCTGTTTGGGTTAAGTAATGCCCCGACAGCATTCATGGATTTGATGAATAGAATTTTTAAGCCATACTTGGATCAGTTTATGGTGATTTTCATTGATGATATCTTTATATATTCTAAGAGCCAAAACGAGCATGAGGATCACCTAAGAGTTGTTCTACAGATTCTTCAAAAGAAGAAACTTTATGCCAAGCTACAGAAGTATGATTTTTGGTTGGATCAAGTATTTTTCTTGGGTCATATAATATCTAAAGACGACATATCTATGGATCCGAAAAAGATTGAAGCTATCGTAAGCTGGAGCCGGCCTTCCAATGTGGTTGAAGTCCGAAGCTTCTTGGGGCTAGCCGGGTACTATCATAGATTGTGGAGGACTTCTCTCGCATTGCTCCACTCCTAATTCGCTTAACCCAAAATGAGTAAAGTTTGATTGGATAGAGGAGTGTGAGAAAAGTTTTCAGGAGTTAAAGTAGCGCCTGGTGTTAGCTTCCATTCTTATCCTTCTAACATGATCTGAAGGATTTACTCTATTTACTAATGCCTCTCGGAAAGGATTGTGATGTGTTATAAAGCAGAACGGAAAGGTGATAGCCTATGCCTCCATATAATTAAAGCCTTATGAGCAGAATTATCCTACCCATGACCTTAAATTGGTTGCTGTGGTTTTTGCCCTGAAGATTTGGAGACATTACCTATATGGGGAGTCGTGTGATGTGTATACAGACCATAAGAGTCTAAAATACATATTCACACAGAAAGAGTTAAACTTGAGGTAGAGGAGGTAGTTGGAGCTACTGAAGGATTATGACCTGAACCTACACTATCATTTAGGGAAGGCCAATGTAGTAGTTGTGCTTTAAGCAGAAAATCCTCTTTAGAGTTGGCTGTTATGATTACTTTCCAGCCTCACATTCTGAGACATCTTGAGAGGTGGGAGGTTGAATTGAGAGTACAACAATCTGATGGGCTTGTAACAGCACTTGTACTCCAGCCAACCCTAACAAACAGGATCAAGTCCTTCCAAAAAGAAGATCCGAATCTATAAAGGACTAAAGAAGCTATGCAGTCAGGAGTTCAGAATGATTTTTGTATAATGGAGGATGGATCCCTAAGATTTGAAGGTAGACTTTGTGTGCCAAACATGGAGGAGCTAAAAGCCAAAATTTTGAAAGAGGCTCACTACTCTCTCTATACTGTGCATTTAGGAGGCACTAAGATGTACAGAGACTTAAAAAAAAAATTTTGGTGGAAGAAAATGAAAAGAGAGATTGCTTAGTATGTGGCCAAGTGCTTAGTATGTCAGCAAGTAAAAGCCAAGCATCAAAGACCTATGGGACATCTTCAGTCTCTGATTATTCCACAGTGGAAATGGGAAAAGGTTACGATGGACTTTGTGATTGGTTTGCCCAAAACTTCCAGGAACAATGATGCAGTCTGGGTCATTGTGGACAGGCTAATAAAGTTAGTCCATTTTTTACCTTTTAGAGTTGGGGTCTCTAGTGAAAAATTGGTCAGTATGTATATCGAGCAGATTATAAGACTCCATTGTGTTTCCGTATCTATTGTATCAGATCAGGATACCAGGTTCGTGTCCCAGTTCTGGAAAAGTCTTCATAAAGCTTTAGAACCAAACTAAACTTCAGCACAACCTATCATCCTTAGACAGATGGGCAATCTGAGAGGACCATACATATTCTAAAAGATATGTTGCGAGCCTATGTGATGGACTTAGGTGGTGCATGGGATAACCACTTACCTTTAGTGAAGTTTGCATATAATAACAGCTACCATGCCAGTATATAGATGGCTCCATTTAAGGCTTTGCATGGCAGGAAGTGCAGATCTCCTTTATGTTAAGATGATATGGGGGAGAGAAAATTGCTAGGCCCTAAGCTGATTCAGCAGACAATAGAGAAGGTGCAATTGATTAAGGAGCATCTTCGTACAACTCAGAGCAGGCAGAAGAGCTATACTGATGTCAGGAGGAGGGAGTTAAAATTTCAGGTTGGGGACCATGTTTTCTTAAGGGTATCACCAACCAAAGATGTGATGAGATTTGGGATTAGAGATAAGCTGAGTTCGCGATATATTGGGCCATTTGAGATCTTGAGCAGAGTAGGAGAGGTAGCTTATAGCTTGGCACTACCTTCGATACTCTCTGGGGTACACAATGTGTTCCATGTCTCTATGTTAAGCAAGTATATTCCTGACCCCAGCCATGTAATAGAGTTTGAGCCTATACAGTTGAAGAAAGACTTGACATATAATGAGCATCCTGTGCGTATTATGGACTGCAAGGATCAAATTCTAAGACGGCGTAGCATTCTCTATGTCAAGGATCAGTGGAATAATCATTCTGAGAGGGAAGCTACTTGGGAGCTTAAGAAGGAAATAAAAAGAAATATCCATAATTATTTGTATCCTAATATATATAAATGATGTGTCGATGACAGTTGACCTTTGAATAAAATTTATTTGATTTTGTGACAAAAAATTTGAATTTTAAATTTCTTTTATGAAAGTATATCAATTTCGAAGCCAAAATTTTTATAAGGAGGGGAGAATGTAAACCCCCAGTAATTCATCATAGGGACACCTAGATCATGGCCAATTGGATTACTTCAATCGTTTAAGTTCTCGGCATGGCGATTGGGTTCCCAATCTCCTTGACCAGAGGCACTGTGAACCTTCTTCATCGGCTTTAAAGGAAGACGCTGGTAGACCCTACCCTTCATTCTCACCCGTATCTTTAGCCGGTAAGTCCTTCTACCATGCCAGAGAGTGAGTCAGGGATAAAGAGAGGGCCATAGCGTCCTCCTCATGTGACGAACTCGGTTTAGGCCTAGCAGCGTACTCATCGCCTCGCCGGGCCTGAGGTAAAGTCGATGGCCCCATCGGCACTGGGAGTAGCGTCCGATGGGGAACCAAGCATGGGAGAGAAGGAGGAGAGGGCCATGGCAGCCCTTCTCCAGAGCAAACTGGCTTCCGCATTGGTCTAGGCCCGGCCACGTATGCCTGCCATCTCACCAGGCCTAGGAGGTGGGTGGCGGCCCCCACGATGCCGAACGAGCGTTCGGTCGGCCGATGGTGATTGGTTGTGCCACCGGCATAGTGAGGGTGCCGCAGGAGAAAGGGAGAGAAAGAGAGAGAAGAAGGCCGTGACGATGGCCGGCTCTGGGCCGGTCGTCGGTGGTCGAGCATCCTTGGGGAGAGGCTAGCGGCGACCTTGGCCGCCGACACGGGCACCCCTGGTTCACCCGAACTAGGGGAACGAGAAAGAAAGAAAGAAAGAAAAAAAGAAACAAGGGAGACCCTGTTTTGGGCTTAGTGGACCAACCTGTGAGCCTATTTGGGCCAAATTTTTGGGCCCTGTAATGGGCCGAGGACAGAGAAAAGAGATTATGACTTGGATCAGTTTTGATCCTAGTTTCTGGAAGAATTTTTATTTTTCTAATTGGACTATTATTCTTGGAGATATTTAAGCCCAAAGTTATGTCCAGGATTAGATTGGGTAGAATTTAGGAAATCTTTGTCATTCTAATTTTAGAGATTTAATTGTGTAAAATAAGTTATAGGTATCCAAAAGTCCAAATAATTGGTTTACATTGTGAGATTAGCGTGCTGAGATACGTAAGCTAATTATTATGATTTCATAAATTATTTAATATGTAAATTTTGAAATTATAGCTGTATTAATTTATGAAATGAAAAAGAATGGAACTGTGGTATTTGATTTGACTATTTTAAAATTGTTAAATAGTACCATGAGTATGCAAATCATTATTTGGTCTGGTTATTTGCAACTGCTGATATCTTTTATAGTAATGACTTTTATATGACTAATGAGGGATATGAATACTTTGACTTTACAAAACTATTTGGTACTATTTGATACAATTATATGCAATTGCTAATGTTTAAACCACTGTATATGTGAGAAGCTTATGCTTGTGATGATGCATGACTGCATGCAAGACATAAATATGATACTTGTAAATATGCTACTATGTGTCGCCATGGTTCTTCATAACTTGAAATAATGTGATATGCCAAGAGACACGGGACCCATCTCCACAGGGGAATATATAGAGGATACACATCTATAGGGTGTTGTGACTGGTTATGATATATGGCATGATGCTAGTACCAGAACCCTTCCTCTTAGGGGATATTTAAGAGTGATACACCAGTGGAGTGTTTACGGATATGATGTAGGGCCATGGGACATAGATAAAAATTGATAACTGTATAGATACAGTGGGCTTGATTGCATTGCATATTTCAAAATCATTGCATGACTATGCTTCCAAAATTATTTTATAAATGTGCTTATATTTAGTATGTTTTAAATATGTATTTAGAGATATGGAAGCTTGACAAGTGTTTTCATATGTGAAAACTTGATTTGTTATAAATGCGAAAATGGTTATAATATTCTATTGTAGGCTTACTTACTGAGTGTGATCTTATTTAAACCTCACAATATTTTTCGGAGCCGTAGAACTGAATGGATGAGGAAAAGAGATAGAATGAGACTCATATTAAAGTCCAAATTTTGATGTAACTTTAGATATTGATCTTGTGTGTTTTTGCTTAGGTTTTTAAATCATATTTTATTGGGCTTGTATTAAAGATGTCTTGACTTTGAATGGTATTGCAATTCCTATATCCTTATGTTGTGATATATTTGAATGCCTTAATGTTTGACATGCGGCTTGCCACCCCTAGATCCACCTATGGGTCTGGGCGTGACAACATTTAAATGAAATAAAGAGAGCTTAATTACTCTACTAGCTTGACCTTCTAACGCTTCAGGCGAGAACTCTCATTTCTAAAGTCTGACAATTAAAACAAGAGTCGGACTGAGGCTGACAACTCAAAGCAAGCACACCAAACATACTACAATGATGAAAACCAAATGTTTAATAGAGTGCTACGTAAAAGGATCAAGATCAAACTTCAAAATGTTTAATATATGGCTTGCTCGACAACAATAGAAACAAAAACATAGCATTAAATAAGAAACGACATCCACCCATCTGGGCAGCTCAAGGGAAATTAGCCCAGCCTTTTCCTTCTCCAAATCTAGCAAAGAATGTTGGATCCAAAATGATGAAGCCAGAGTTTCTTCCCCACTTGGATGGAGTGCAGAGTGGGCATAAGCCCGCCTGCGAGTCGGGTGGAGGAGGAGTGATGGGGACATCAGCAAGAAGAAAAGGTTGAAGACCGACACTCTTTGGTTTTGTAGTTAATCCACTTTCCGCAGGTTCCACTTACTCGAGCCAAGAGTTTCAATTTCTCAAGTGGCAACTCATGCTGCAAAATTTCAACTTCTGCCAAGTCTCAAAGTATCGACACTTCCTGCCTTGAGTCAACACTGCTATCAAGACATCAAGTCTTCTCTTTGGAAGTCAAATCTTGGAGGACACATGGAGGTATCTGATGATGACACATGGCAACTTAGAAGTCAAATCTTGGAGGACACATGGAGGTATCTGATGATGACACATGGCAAACTAAGGAGGTGCCACATGGAAGCTTGTGCAACCAAATTTGTTAGGGATTGGTTGTAATTAGTTAGCTATATCATAACTAATCCTTAGATTGTTATGATCTTTTAGTTTTTTGGGCTAAAATTTCTGGAAGTCCTTTGGCCTATAAATAGGCCAAGCTTTCCCTCTTGTAGATATGAAGTTTGAGAAATAAAATCAAGTTTATTTGATTTCTTTTGCCAAGTGCCTTGTTCATCTTTGAGTATGAAGAGGGTGAGATGCTCTTAGTTGAGTTGAGGCTCGTGTTTCCCTAGTCTTAGATCTAGGTCACTCCTTGAGGGAGAGGGTGAGAGGCCCAATTTGCTACTCTAAACCATTCTACCAAGGTTCCATAATAGTTTCAGGAAGAAGGACAAGTGCTACCCAAGTCTCAGCAAAATTTTTCAAATCCTTCCTTGTTCGATTTTTTTTTATTTCCTTCAATTCCTTTGCCTCCACGGTCTTACTTCTGATCACTTGCAGGTTCTCTTGAGGATGTTAGAGTTGAGGATGATGGCTCCACGTCAAGGATCAAGTGCCAAGGTGAGTTCTTAAGTAAGGAGTGTAGATCTTGTCAACCAACCCTCAATTCTTTGAGTGTTGAGTGCATCCCTTCCACTTTAAGATCTTACTTCATTGTTGGAAAAAAAAAAAACCTCTTGGTCCTTTAGATCTGAAGTTTTAAAGGTGGCTTAACTTAGTTTGAAGGTTTCCATACCTTTAGATCCTAATCTTTTTATTTCTTTGAAAGAAGCTTGCACAAGGGTGTTTAGATTTCTGCTTCGGTTTGATGTTCTTCATTTCTCCCATGCATGAATTCAGCCATAGCTTGGGCTCAAATGTTCATTAAGGGTGGTAATCACTTAGAACACATCACATCCCCTCATTCCACCAATTTTTTTTCGTGCCCCATCAGCTTTGGTATCAGAGCTTTGGTCTCTAAGTTAAGCTTGTAAGTTGCTGGAATTTCTGTTCTAGTTTTAGTCCGAGATTTCCATGAATTTTTTTGTAATTTTTTTAAGGGTTAAAAAATAAATAAAAATTCATTTGCTGCACTTTAGGACTTTAGGTTCCGAAATCTAAAATTAAAAAAATATATATTTTAGAGTTTTGGAATAAAAAAATTTGAGTTCTTAGGTTGTTTTCTGGAAGACTGTTTTGGTTCCCTCCATTAAATTTGATTTTAAAAAAATAAAAAAAAATAATTTTTTAATTTGAGATCTGAGATTTAGACTTCAAATTCTGTTATTTTCCACTTAAATTTTAATTTAGAGGGTTTTTAAATTTAAAATTTAAATTTTGAAATAGGTAGTAGAGAGTTTGTTAAGCTGCTAGAATCTTCTAGCAACTACTATCATAACAACTTCCTCAACCAAATTTAAAAAAAAAATTGAATTCAAATTTCAAAATCTAGGATTTTCACTCTGAGATCTAACTAATTCAATTTTCATTTTGAATTTTTAAAAATTTAAAACTTTAAATTTCAAATTTTCAAAACCGGGTTAGTTGAAGGTTAGTTAGAAGCTGCAAATTTTATTTAACCACTTTTACCTCCAAGAATGAAATTTTAATCTAAATTTTAAATTTTTTTAAAAAAATTAGCTTCTGAAATCTAGACTTCAAGATTTGAATTTCTCAATTTAAGTTTGCATTTGCTGAATTTTAAAATTAGATTAAATTTCACTTAATTGTACTAAGTCTAGTCGATTGTGCTAGTTAATTGCTGAAATTGTGTGCATCCATATATACATAAACCATCTTAAGGGCATTCAATATAACATAAGGGGAGGAGTTAATAACCTTTCCTTAGCCCACAACAACCATCCTCATTATGCATTGACCTAAGCCTTAATTAAAATCAAGTATGCACCTAAATTAAGGACACCAACAAGTCGGGTTCAAGTGCAAGAGGAGACAAAGCACTATTTGAGTTTGTAATTATTCTTAGAAACTGGTGTCTAAGACTAGAGGTCTAATGGCAAATGCCTTAAGCGGACTTGCGGTTCTTTAATTGGGTCCTTGCGAAAGCAAGGGGGGCCTCCCGCATTCCCACCTCTTACCTGGCCAGTGACAAAGGTAATTGCATCCTTAACTAGTACCTAGTCAAGTCTGTATTTTGAACTTCTAGGTTTAGGAGCCCTAGAAGCTAGGTTTGTACTTCTTGTTTTATAGGTCAAAAGTTCTATCTTTCTTGGTTTGTACCTATGGATCCTAATCTTGAACTCTTTATGAGGACCCTGACTGAAAAGTTAGACACTGTAACTGAGCAATTAGGGCAAATCAACAAAGAATTAGGTCAAGTAAAAGATAGAGTTGAGACCCTTGAAGAGCCTCAAAGGATCCCCATCGAACCTGAATCATCTAGGTCAATTCCTCGAGGTCCAAGAGCCCAATATCATGTGCACATCCCTGAATACAATCCAAGGAGACTTGATCCTGATTTCATGGAAGAAGCCCGTCGAGTCCATCGGCCTGACTTTACTCCTGATCGTATCCCTAGGCGACCTCACCAGGATTACTTAGATCAAGATGAAAGAGCCATGAGGAACATTCGATTAGAGGCTCCTATCTTTGATGGAAGCCTAGACCCTAAAGCTTATGTTGACTGGGAGGGAGAAATGGATCAATATTTTGAATGGTATGAGATGACCGAGGAGAGAAAGTATAAGTTTGCCAAACTGAGGTTAGTCCGCCAGGCTAGGTTATACTGGGAGAATATCGGGCGAATGCTTAGGCAAAGAGGAGACATGCCCATAACCACTTGGAGAGCTATGAAAATCAAGCTTAGGGAAAAGTATGTCCCTATGTCCTATCACCAAAGACTATTAGATCAGTGGCAAAGATTATACCAGGGCAATAAGACTGTGTCTGAATATATTACCAAGTTTGATGAGTTTGCGATGAGGTGTAACATTGATGAATCAGAAGCTGTAACATTGTCTAGGTTTAGAGCCGGTTTGCGTGAAGAAATTCAAAAGGAATTATTTCTAAGAGAAATCACTGACCTAGACCAAGCCTATCAAATAGCCAGAGATTGTGAAAGGTTTCAAAGGGGACCGATAGTCAGAAGACCCGAACTAAGTAAGATTAGCACCCCTACTCAGAAACCAGGGTTCAACCAAATGCGACCAAATCACCCCACTCCTACTATCCCATCCGGTCAAACGAGTGACAAGGGTAAGGCCCCTGTAGTTCAAAAGAGTAACAACCCGAATGTCCATTGTTTTAAATGTAACAGGAAGGGACACTATGCCAACCAATGCCCTGCCCGTTCTCTACACATAGGAGAACTAGCTGAAGAGGACCCTGAAGATACTAAAGAGTTTGAAAAAGAGGTATATGAGGCTGAATCCAATCTGATCAATGAATATGATGAAGAGGAAGAAGAGATTGATTATGATGAGACTTTGGGTGTTGTTAGAATTTTGACCCAAACAAAGGAAAAGGAGGATTGGAGAAGAACTAATATACTCCAAACATTTGTTAAGATAGGGGAGAAGGTTTATAAAATCATTATAGACAATGGGAGTTGTGTGAATGCTATTTCCACTAAAGCCATTAAGAATTTAAGCTTGACCCTGTTCCCCATCCCAATCCATACAAAGTTTCTTGGATAGATTCAACATCCATTCCCATTAAATCCAGATGTCAAGTTCCCATTCAAATCCAATCCTATCATGAACAAGTCTGGTGCGATGTACTACCCATGGGAGTAAGTAGCATCATTTTGGGTAGACCTTGGTTGTATGATCATGATGCAACTTTATATGGTCAATCCAATTCTTGTGCTTTCAACCATCTAGGGAAAAAGCTTATCATTAACTCGACCCCACCTAAGGACAATATCAAGAAAGGGTCTAGTGATTTGAAAGAGAAGAAACAAGATCTGAATTTGATCAGTGTCAAGGAAATAGAGAAAGAAATCAATGAAGGATCACCTATGTGGATTTTGGCACTTAAAGAAAGTCGGAATGAAGATCCTAAGGAACCACCTCAAGAAGTCACAAAGATCTTAGAAGACTTTAAGGATGTATTCCCAGAAGATTTACCCAATCACCTGCCCCCACTTAGGGATATTCAACATACAATTGATCTAGTCCCAGGAGCCACCTTGCCTAACCTACCTCACTATAGAATGAATCCTACTGAGCACGCTGAGCTACAAAGACAAGTTGGAGATCTCCTCCAGAAAAAGTTTATTAGGGAGAGTTTAAGTCCTTGTGCAGTACCTGCCCTACTGACCCCGAAGAAGGATGGCACTTGGAGAATGTGCATCGATAGTCATGCCATCAACAAAATTACGGTCAAGTATCGATTTCCTATCCCTCGCCTTGATGATATGCTTGACATGATGACCGGAGCCACTATATTTTCCAAGATTGATCTTAAGAGTGGTTATCACCAGGTTAGGATCAAACCTGGAGATGAGTGGAAAACTGCATTCAAAACTAAGGATGGTCTTTATGAGTGGTTGGTTATGCCCTTTGGTCTATCAAATGCCCCTAGTACATTTATGAGGATCATGACTCAAGTTTTAAGACCTTTCATGGGAAAATTTGTTGTAGTATATTTTGATGACATCCTCATCTATAGTAAGACTAGGGAAGACCATTTAGATCATCTTAGACAAGTCTGTTACACCCTTAGAAAGGAAAATCTATATGCCAATCTGAAGAAGTGCGAATTCATGACT
Source organism: Calamus simplicifolius (assembly GCA_900491605.1). Classification (NCBI taxonomy): domain Eukaryota; kingdom Viridiplantae; phylum Streptophyta; class Magnoliopsida; order Arecales; family Arecaceae; genus Calamus; species Calamus simplicifolius. The sequence goes on along the minus strand of UESW01003137.1, from coordinate 58,680 downwards.
AACAGAGTAACCTTTCTAGGGTTCATTGTTACTACTAATGGTGTTTCTGCTGATCCCGAGAAAATTAAGTCCATAGTCGA
>UESW01003137.1:0-48611 GCA_900491605.1 Calamus simplicifolius | reverse complement strand
AACAAAATAGAGCATACTCTGGGGAGTTTTAAGGTTTAATATATTGAAGCTTATGGATGCACTGTTTTTTCACACGCATGAGGTATTGTACTCGGAAAATCTTTCAACAAAAGTTAGTGATACGCATGCATTGTCTGTCAGTTCTTTTGTCATATATGCTACAATTTTAAGATTCATTTGTTAATATGTTGTGTATTACTTGGTTATCAATCTTACATGGGTTCAAATTATTAGTTTCCGAACAAATTATATATCAAGGAAGGATAATCGATGCATGAACTATTTGATGGAAAATTTGTGGCATCAGCAGATATTGGCAAGGTCAAGGTATAATAAATATCTTTTGATGGTAAATTGGGAGTGAAGGTGGGCGTTCCTTGTTGGAAATAAGATTCGAACCTTTTGGTGAAGACCATCACCATGAAGCCCAAGAATCATTCATGTTTAATCATCAAGAATCCATAATCGATAAACGAAAGCGTACCTGAATCCATATTACTTGATTGCTCTCCAGAGCCCTGCGGTTGGCCTTTCAGATCAACACGTACTCCCAGAGAGCCCTTTAGAATTTTTTCTAGGCTGTTCTTTTTGATGATGGGATTCAGAAAAGAAGGTCGTACGTGCGATCCAGGGACCATAACCGCTATATATAGATAATTTCATCATTATCCTTTGGTATTTCTATTTTAGCCCATCATAAAAATAGAAATAACCCCTTAGGTCTTTACACATTAAAGGGCCACACTTAATCAGATACATTAAAGCCCAAATCATTGAAACCTCAGCTGATCACTTTTAATTGGGCTTAACCTTATTTGACAGTCTGCAACACATAATTATTTCACATATAAGCCCAATGTTGGATTAAAAAATCCAACAATCTCCCACTGGGCTATATGCGTAACCTTATAATTATGTTGCAAAAATAACCAAATGAGCTCAATTTTACTGTCATTACTGAAATGTATCTATAACCAATCCGGTCCATCAACCATACCAACATAAGATCAAAGCGGCCTTTGTTATATCTATTATAACTCGACCCATCAATGGTCACGTATGTTGACACAACTGAATGACATGGATCATGATATGGATGTGTAGCATGAAAATTACATGTAATATGATCTTAACATGCCTATTTCTAACTGGTCCTTCTTAAACTTGAGTGAGGTCAAAACTTTAGCATAATTGTACAGAGTGTACTGAACTGAATGAAATACTTTATTTATGATCAGAAAATATCCAAACACATAAGTGTGTACAAACCAAACATAAAGCATAAAATAGAAGCAATACAAACTCTCACTGAATCTAAGCATCGTCATGCTCTATAACGCCCATGTGAGCAATATGCTCATGAAAGACCTTGGGTGGCACACCCTTTGTAAGGGGATCTGCAACCATGGAGTTTGTCCCTATATGCTCTATAGAAATCCGACCACTCTATACTCTTTCCTTTACAACAAGGAACTTGATGTCAATATGCTTTGACTTGGTCGAGCTCCTATTATTGTTGGAATACAATACGGCTGACTTATTGTCACAAATAACTTTAGCGGTCTTTCAATTCCTTCCAACATGCGCAGCCCAATGACAAAATTTTTCAGCCATATCCCATGATTGAATGCTTCATAACATGCTATAAATTCTGCTGCCATGGTAGAAGAAGCTATGAGTGTCTGTTTTGCACTTCTCCAAGAAATAGCCCCACCACCTAACATATACATAGCCCGAAGTGGATCTTTTACTATCTTGGCATCCCGCAAAGTCGGAGTCAGAATACCCAATGATCTCAAAATGATCTGATCTCCTATATGTGAGCATGTAATCTTTTATTCTTTTCAGATATCTCATAACCCTTTTGGCTGCTTTCCAATGATCCATACCTGGGTTGCTTAAATATCTGCCTAACACTCCAACAATGTATGCAATATCCGGACGTGTACAAACTTGAGCATACATTAGACTCCCTACAACCGAAGCATAAGGAATCTTCTGCATCTCTTCAACTTCAAGGTTCCCTTTTGGGCACTGATTAATACTGAATTTATCTCCTTAGCAACAGGGGTATCACCTGGTTTGCAATTTGCATGCCAAATCTCTTAAGTACTTTATCGATATAGCTCCTTTGTGATAATCCAAGGATACCCTAAGAACGATCTCGATGTATCTAGATTCCCAATACAAAGGAGGCATCACCAAGATCTTCATTTGAATATTGCTTGATAGAAATCTCTTGGTTTTGTGCAACATGCCTATATCATTTGTGGCAAGCAAAATGTCATCCACATACAAAACCAGAAAAATATATTTACTCCCACTGAACTTATGATACATACAATCATCAACTGCATTCACTTCAAAATTAAACGAGAGAATTACTTGATGAAATTTATGGTACCATTGACGAGAAGCTTGCTTTAACCCATAAATGGATTTTATCAATTTGCAAACCATTTTCTTTGAGTCTCCTGACACAAAGTTTTTGGCTGCACCATATAAATTGTCTCATCAATGTCTCCATTGAGAAATGCCATCTTGACATCCATTTGATGGAGTTCCATATCATACTATGCAACAAGAGCCATGATTGTCCTATAAGAGTCCTTCGATGAAACTGAAGAGAGGTCTCTTTAAAGTCAATTCCTTCCTTTTGAGTATAGCCTTTAGCCACAAGATGAGCTTTATACCTTTCCACATTACCCTTTAAATTCCGTTTGGTCTTAAAAATCCATTTGCAACCAATGGGTTTCACACCTTCTGGTAATGGGACAAGTTCCCAAACTTTATTGTCTTGCATAGACTTATACTCTTCTTTTATTGCTTCAATCCACTTTTTTGAATTAGAATCTTGTATGACTTGAAGAAAGTTGATAGGATCATCTTCGATCACACCATTATTTTCCTCATGTTCCTGAAGAAACACTATATAATCATCTGGAATAGCATTTTTCCTTTCTCTAGTGGATCGCTACAAAGGCACTTGTTCTTGATGCACTTGTTCTTGAGGTTGTTGAGTTTGTACCTTGAGGGTTGAACAATAATTTCCTGTTGTTCTTGAATTTCAACTTGATCATTATCAAAAGCAATTATAGGAATAGAAACTAGCTGCTCTTCAACAAGAGTAGTAGGCTCCAATTCCTCTTCAAAGACAAAGTCTCTAACTTTATTTCTCCCCCCAAACTCAATATCCTCAAAGAACGTTGCAATTTCCATCTCAAAAATTATCCTTGATTTGAGATTGTTGACCCAATTATTGATTTTGATGATTAATAAAGGGATTGAGTATATTTATTTGATTACTAATAGAATTTGATAAGTGTTTCAGGGCTTAAAAATTTAATTGATTTAAAGGCATCAAGAAACGTGTTTTGAATCAATTGCAAAATATAAGTTTCAAAGTTTCAGAGCCTGGAGTCGACACCTAGGAATGCTGGAGCCGACCCCATGGCCAGTCAAATATTCTTCTAATTTTTTGATACGGTTCGGAGCCGACACCTAGAGTTTCGGAGCCGACACCCAGAGTTTTGGAGTCGACACTTACAGTGTCTGGAGCCGACTCCGATGCGGGGACAGAACGTTTGATTTTTGACTACCTCGGAGCCGACACTTACAGTCTTTTGGAGCCGACACCTGAGTATGGCGAGCCGACTCCTCGACGAACTCAGAACTTTCTATTTTTGGATAAACGACTTGGAGCCGACACCTGAAAAGTTGGAGCCGACTCCAACCTATCTGGAACGAAAATTTAAAATGCCAGATCAGCTCTAACGGTAATATTTTCTCTTTACCTAACTTCTAACGGATATATTTTGTTTGGAAAAACTTTCCAGGTACATTCCAACGGCTAGTTTCTCACCAAAAATGGATTAAAGAAAATCTATAAAAAGGGGGAGAAAGCTCGTTTGAAAAAAAAAAAAAAAAAATCAAAGTGAATACAAATCAAAAATCCAAGAAGTCTTGAGCCTGAAATCAAAGAGAAAAGTATCCAAACTCAAATCCTTCCACTCCAAAAAGCTCAAAGAGAAATCCAAGGCGCTCATATTGAAAAAATCGGAGGATTCCCAAAAATAGAAGAAAAAGCTCTGTTTTCTCAACTTCTCATCTGCAACATTTGCAACGAATCAAAGCTGAGGCCTGATTCAACATCTCCAGAGAGAAGAGGAAAAGAAGAAAAGCTCAAATCCAATCAATCTTCAAAACAGGCTTTTCTAACCTTGCTTATTCATTTTGAATATTCGCTCATTTGAGGAGCTTTGTATTATTGAAAAACATTATTCTTTCTTGTTTGTGCTAGTTCTATCAAGGGGATTGAACTAGTGGAGGTAGTATACCTCGGGTCAAGCTAGATTAGCTTGAGTTTAGGGTTTTGTGCTGGTGAGCCCGGAAAAACCGGCTGGGTTCGTTGTGATCCCTGGGAAACAACAAGTTTGAGTTGTGATCTTGTAAAACAACTCGACTGTAATCAAGAGGATTATAGTGTGGACCCAAGTGGATCTTGGGAGTGGACGTAGGTGTTGGATACACCGAACCACTATAAAACCTTTGTGTTTGTCGTGCTTTGATTATCTCTTTCTCTATCTCCTTGTTGTACTTAACATTCGCATTGCATTTCATCTATCTCCAAGCACATAGTTGTTAAAAGGTTAAAAATTTTTAAAGAACCCAATTCACCACCCCCCCCCCTCTTGGGTTGCCATCTGGGCCAACAAGGTATCAGAAACTTGTAATTTGGATCGCTCAGAATCAAGAGCTCAGTTGGAGTCCAATTTCTTTTCATTTACCTATAAGGCCTTCCTCCTGGAATTCCAACTACATTGGAAAGCAAGAATAGGCTATTCATCAAGCTTCATATGTTTTGAGTGTTTAATGGACCTAGCACACAACATGTAGTTGATGTCTATTATTCCTAAGCCCCGAAAGGGATTGGAATGAGAATGAAAATGGCTACTTCTTACCATATCCTTAAAGTCCTTTTCGTCTTTAGATCACCATTCATGCTAGGTCCGCAAGAGATATGGGATAGATTAGAGGTTACCCATGAGGGTACAAATCAAGTTAAAGAATCTAAGATAAATATTCTTGTTCATAAGTATGAATTATTCAGCATGGAACAAACTGAAACTATAGCATGCATGTATACTAGATTCACCGACATTGTAAATGGTTTGAAAAGTCTAGGTAAGATTTATACTAATTCTGAACTTGTTCGCAAAATTCTTAGGTCACTTCCAAGGACTTGGGAAGCAAAGGTGACAGCAATCCAAGAAGCCAAGGACCTCAACACTTTACCCTTGGAGGAGCTACTTGGATCACTAATGACCCATGAGTTAACCATGAAGCAGCACATAGAGGAAGATGTTAAAAAGAAGAAGACTATAGCTCTTAAGGCTGCAGAAAGTGAGGAGAGCTGCAGTGATAATGATGATGATGATGAGTGTTGCCCAGATGTAGTAACCCAAGAGGGGGGTGAATTGGGTTATTTTAAAAAATAATTTAATAGCTATGCAGATAAATGTGCTTTCAATCCTAATTTTGATTTGCAGCGGTGAAGTGGAGTGCACAGATAATATCAACACAAAAACAAGCAATCACAAACACACAGAAGTTTATAGTGGTTCGGTGCCAAACTTAGCACCTACATCCACTCCCCAAAACCTTTGGGTATTCCACTAATCGTATCACAATGATTACAACCTCTAGCCGAACCAGGCTAGCCCTCTTGTTTATACGGCACAAGGCAGCCAAAAACCCCTAGCCAAACCTAGGCTAGTCCTCTTGTTTAAATGGCACAAGGAAGCCAACAAACCTGGGTTCACTAACCCTTTTACAAGATAATCAGAGTATGTAAAGAAGAAGCTCCTACAAAGAGCAAATATTCAGAATATACTTTACAACTTTTGAAGCAATAAACTCAGCAATAAATGAACTCGGTTGGAGCAGCTGAAGTCTTGAATGCTTGAAAAGCTTCAATGATTCGGATGACCTTTCGGAGCAAGGAATGAGCTTGAATGCACAGCAACCACTCAACAAATTTTAATGAAGGCTCTTTACTTGGATTTTTCTCTCTTAGAAATTTCTTTTCAAAAATTGTCATCGTCGTCAAGGTATGCTTCTAATCCCAGCTATTTATAATCATCTAACAAGAAAATATCCGTTAGATACAAAAGAAATAAATGGAAATAATAATGGGAAGAAAATATAACCGTTAAACATGTTTCCTTAAGCATTGAATGCAGATCTCCATTTGAGGAAGGATGAGCACTGTAAACATTCAAAAATTAAAAGTTAACAATAGCTTGAAATAGAAATAGAGAGAGAAAGAGCTTTAGGCAGCGGTGGTCTTGAAGAAAGAAGCTCCAGGTAGCTAAGAAATGAATGCCATCGTCCAAGAGTAAATAATAACCCCAGCTAGCTAATCAGTTAGCTAACCAGAGACAACACAGCAAAAGAACAGCACGTTAGTTAGCTCGGCAGATAACTCGCCAGCTAACTCCATTTGAAATCCAAACGGCAGCAGGATAGCTAGTTAGCTGAACAGCTAACTAAAGAGTGGCCAGTTAGCTCACGAGCTAACTAGAAGCAAAAACACTCAGCCATCCGTCCAGCTTAGTTAGCTCTCCAGCTAACTGAGCAAAAAGGCAGCCAGGCAACTGAATAAAGTAGCTAACTCTCCAGCTAACTAGCCAACCGGCAGCTAGCTCTCCAGTTAACTGAAATTAAATCCATTCGGCTGCAACATTCCCTGTGAAAAATAGTTAACTACCAGTTAGCTCCAGGATGAAATAGTTAGCTAAGCAGTTAACTAAAAGAAACGTCAGCTAGCTAGAAGGAGTTACAGTTAACTAACAAGACATCCAGCCAGCTAGCTAAAATTGAAGGGTGTTCGGCCGAACCACTGTAATAGAATTTTAGTTAGCTGAAATGAATTTCAGCTAGCTAACCAGCTAGCTCACCAGTTAACAAAATAAAGGGACGTTCGGCCAGGCACCTGAGATAAGTTCTTTAGTTAGCTGAAAAGCTTCAGCTAGCTAACAAACTAACTCACCAGTTAGCTAAAATAAAGTGACGTTCGGCCAGGAAACTGTGACAGGAAATTTAGTTAGCTGAAAGGGCTCCAGCTAGCTAACAAACTAACTCATCAGTTAGCTGAAATAAAGGGACCTTCGGCCAGCTTACTGAGACAAGTTCCTTAGTTAGCTGAGAGAGCTTCAGCTAGCTAACAAGCTAGCTAGACAGCTAGCTAAATTTCAAGACGGTTCGGCCCATGCACTGTGAGACATTCCCAGCTAGCTGAAAGGCATGCCAGTTAGCTAAATAAACTAACAAGCTAGCTAGCCAGTTAACTCCAAGCTAATAATCATATTCAAAGCAAAGTACTTTCTTACCAGTCGATTTTGCATGAAGATACTTACTTGCAAGGCGACCGAACTTCCCTGTATCAATCTTAGAATTGCTTAATTTGTTTTGTAATCATCAAAATCAATCTGGGGTCAACAATCTCCCCTTTTTGATGATGACAAAACCTTTAAGCAATAAAGAGCAAGTGTACATATGGAAGTTTAATAAGTAAACAGGAGTAAACAGAAAACATTAATTTCTTCCCCTGTTAAAATAAATGAAATCTCTTTTCTTTTCTCCCCCTGAATATATGGAGTTACTATTTTACTCCATTCTTAATGTATGCAAGCAACATTCTTCTCCCCTTTTTGTCATTAATCAAAAAGAAGTTTGAAGAGTCTTGCAATAACTTTAAGCATAAAGGATCAAGGAGATGTTAACATGCATTACATAATCATAATCAAAACAGTCATGTAGATTAGTGCAAGATAACAAATATTACATGTCAATGTTTCAGTCATAAAGCATAAATATAAATAAGCACAACAAGTTTGCTCAAATACTACAAAGCATATAAGTTAAGTACAATCATTTGTCGTCATCGGATGAAGAAATATGCACTGAAACATTTGGCTTGCTTGAGGATTCAGGCTTGACGGAGGAAGGTCGTGCCGGTGGAGTGAAAAGGTGTGGATGAGAGAAAGAAGCATCAGGCGCAGACGTTGCAGAACTGGTGATGAGAATCTCCATGAGTTGGCTCAGCCTAGATAGGGTTCCAGTCCAATGGTCAACTGCATTTGTAGCATCCCGGGTCTGGGTCTGGTTCGATCTCATTTGATACTCTACCCACTCAGCCTTGGTCTCAAAGTTTTCAAGCTTGCTTTTAAGTAAATTTACCTCTTTCAGAATTGTTCCATAACAGATTCATTGTGGTGAAAGACTCTCCCATTAAGAATGTTTACATCATGAACAAGTCTTTCAAGAATGAGTTTAAATTCAGACATGTTTTCAAAAACAGAGAATATGCGGTACAAGAGTCTGATCATTGACGGAAGAAGCACTGTCACCAGAGCTTCGACTAGAAGTGGCAAGGGTCAATTCATTGATAATATGATGGAGTTGATCATCACATAATCTAACAGTTGGAATAGGAGAAGGAGCAGGGTTGTCATGGCGAAAAGATGTTCCAGAAGCATTAATTTCGGGTGGATCAGGAAGAAAAGGATTTTGATCAGCTGTCATAGCAGCAAGATATGGATTAGGTTGACTGAAGTCATAAGTGAAAAAGTTCTGAGGAGAACAGACAGGTTGATTCATAGTAGGAGGTGGCATACTAGATTGTCCTGTTCTAGATCTAATTTTTAACCAAATACCATCCCTCTTAGCAAAATCCATACGGTGCAGTGAATGAGCATTAAAAACTCAGAGTGACGTAATGCAACTGCAGTTTCTCCTTTAAGTTTGACATTGAAAAATTCAAAAACATAAGTGAGAAACATTCCGTAGGGCAAAGCAGCCTTAGCTTTGGACATAGATTCTCTCATAACAGTTATCATTAATTCAGGTAAATCTACAGGGTCTTCCATTAAGATATCATACATTATGCAAATGTCCCTATCGTTTACCACATTAAATGATCCAGCACGAGGGGCGAGAATCTTAGCAATGATACTATGGAAAAGCCGGTTTTCAACAGATAACATATTTGCATCTAAAGTTCAATCTTACTAGCTTCAGTATCATCTATATTAAGGATAAGGCCAATCTTATATCCGCGTTCACTAGGAAGAATCTCTAGAAACCATCAGATGGAATTTTCAAAGCAGACCCTAGTTTTACCGTCTAGGTCTATTTTAATCATTTTCACAATGGAAGAGATAGTTCCATTACCAAAAGAAATATTTTCATAAAATTCTCTAATAAGTTCAGGATAAATAGGTCTTTTGGTAGATAAAAGCTTATCCCATCCTTGTTTAATTAACAGATTACCAATTTTGAATCCTTCTTGCTCTAAAAAGTTAAAGTCTACTAACCTCCCATGAACAAATGATTTTGAAGCAAGTAGGGAGTTGATTTGAGTAGAAGACGTGGAAGACTTCCGAAGATTGGCACAATCGTCATCTCTAGCGACGGCCTTCTTCTTGGGAGCCATCAACTTCTTCTAGATAGATTAGTAGGTTGAATGGTAGGAAGGATTTGATGGAAGGAATGAAGAGACGATTGAAAGTGAGAGAGAGAGGAGAAGACGCTCGGTTGGAGGAGAAATTTGAAGGAGACGGCTCGATTTGAGAGGAGACGGAGAGAAAAAAAGCTTATATAGAGAATGGGATTGATGGTTAACTGGTCAGGTGACTGTTTGGTTGCCTGGTCAGTTAGCTGCCATCAATAAAATCTTAAGTAACCGGTGGTTGGGTGAAAAAACAACATGCCTTTTATTAATTTGAAAAGACATAAAGCTTGACAATAAGCAATTAATTTTGACATGAAATTCATTTGATTGATGTGATTTAAAAATGTCATAACTTTTAGATTTCATATCACTTCATTAAATGATTCATTAAATGGTTGGATCAAGCATCCCTAATTCTCTTCTGATTTCATAAAATTTGGTTTCATCAAGTGGCTTAGTAAAAATATCAGCAATTTGTTTTTCAGTATTTAAAAATTCAATAACAACATTTCCATTGTTAACATGATCTCTAATGAAATGATGTCTTATTTCAATGTTTAGTTCTGGAATGTTGAATAGGATTTTTAGTTAAACTAATTGCACTTGTATTATCACATTTTATAGGAATAGCTTTTTGTTTAATACCATAATCTTCTAGTTGTTGCTTAATCCACAAGATTTGAGCACAGCAACTCCCAGCTGCAACATACTCGGCCTCGGCCGTAGATAGTGCTACTGAAGTTTGCTTTTTGCTAAACCATGAAATTAAGTTAACACCTAGAAACTGGCAAGTTCCAGTGGTTGATTTCCTATCTAATTTACATCCAGCAAAGTCTGAGTCAGTGTATCCTATTAAGTCAATGCTAGATTGTTTATCATACCATATACCCAAATTGATTGTTCCATTTAAATATTTAAATATTCTTTTAATGGCAAGCAAGTGTGATTCTTTAGGATTTGCTTGATATCTAGCACACATGCAAACACTAAATAAAATATCTGGCCTACTAGCAGTTAAATATAATAAAGATCCAATCATGCCTCTATATAATTTTAAATCAACAGATTTTTCAGAGTTATAAGAGTCAAGTCTACATGATGAGCTCATAGGGGTACCGATACTCTTGGATGTCTCCATGCCAAACTTCTTGATCATTTCTTTGGTGTATTTGGATTGGCTTATGAAGATCCCATCTTTGCTTTGTTTAATTTGAAGTCCGAGGAAGTAGGTCAGCTCACCCATCATACTCATCTCGAACTCTCCCTGCATAAGCTTAGCAAAGTCTTTGCACAAAGATTCATTAGTGGCACCAAATATGATATCATCAACATAGATTTGAATAACTATATCTTTATTTTGCCTTTTAATAAATAAAGTTGTATCCACAGTTCCTCGAATAAAATTATTACTAATCAAGAATTTGCTTAATCTTTCATACCATGCCCGGGGGGCTTGTTTCAAACCATACAAAGCTTTGTTTAATTTGAAAATGTGATTTGGAAACAATGATTTTCAAATCCGGGTGGTTGTTCCACAAAAACTTGTTCAGCAATATATCCATTCAAGAAAGCGCTTTTAACGTCCATTTGATATAATTTAAAATTCATATAACAAGCATAAGCAAGAAGTAATCTAATGGCTTCTAATCTAGCAACAGGGGCATAAGTTTCATCAAAATCAATTCCCTCTTCTTGATTATAACCTTTAGCTACTAATCTTGCCTTATTTCTAATTATATTACCATGTTCATCTAATTTGTTTCTATATACCCATTTAGTTCCAATAATTTGATGATCATGAGGTCTTTCAATAAGAGTCCAAACATTATTTCTTTCAAATTGGTTAAGTTCCTCATGCATGGCATTAATCCAATCAACATCATTTTTAGCATCATCATAACATTTAGGTTCAATTTTAGATACAAATGCTAAATTATTATGCATCTCTAAATGATGATCTAGTTCTCACTCCTTGAGAAGGATCACCAATAATTAGATCTTTAGGGTGACTAAGAACATACCTCCATCCTCTTTCTAATTCATCATTACCTTGTGAGGCTTCAGGTAGGTCAGCGTTCTCTTCTTCATTTACCTCTTGTGTATCGTTCTTGTCCTTTAATGTGATGTCCTTGAATTGATCTTCAATATCATCTGCATCATTTATACCTTTTCCCTTCCTTGATGGAAGATCATTAGATTCATCAAAGATAACATGAATTGATTCTTCAACTACTAAAGTCTTTTTGTTAAATATTCTAAAAGCTCTACTATGTAAAGAATATCCGAGAAAAATTCCTTCATCAGACTTAGCGTCAAATTTATCAAGGTTTGATTTTCCATTATTTAATATAAAACATCTACATCCAAAAACATGAAAGTAACTTATATTAGGTTTTCTTCCTTTCCAAAGTTCATATGGAGTCTTTTTCAAAACAGGTCTGATTAATGCACGATTTAAAACATAACATGCAGTGTTAATAGCTTCTGCCCAAAAATATTTAGGAAGATTGCTTTCACACAACATGGTACGCGCCATTTCTTCTAATGTTCTATTCTTTCTTTCAACTACTCCATTTTGTTGTGGTGTTCTTGGTGCAGAAAAATTATGTTCAATTCCATTTTCATTACAAAATTATTCAAAAGATTTATTTTCAAATTCTTTTCCATGATCACTTCGTATTGATAAAACGGAAGAATTCTTTTCGTTTGTAATTCTTTTAAATAATTTTTGAAATGCTGAAAACGCTTCGTCTTTACTAGCTAGAAATAAAACCCATGTAAAGCGAGAGAAATCATCAATAATAACAAAACCGTATCTTTTGCCTCCTAGACTAGTGGTTCTTGTAGGACCAAATAAATCCATATGCAAGAGCTCCAATGGTCTAGTGGTTGAAATAAAATTCTTTGATTTAAAAGAAACTCGGGTTTGTTTTCCAAATTGACAAGCATTGCAAATCTTATCTTTTTCAAAAACAAGTTTTGGCAAACCATGTACTAAATCCTTTTTAATTAATTTAGATAGTAAATCCATGCTTGCATGAGCTAGCCTACGATGCCATAACCAACTATTATCAGTTTTATTGTTAGTAGCAACTAGGCAATCAACATTCTGATCATGCAAATCATTTAAATTAACAATGTATACATTACCATGCCTTTGACCAACAAATCTCATGTTTTCATTAGCAGGATTTTTAACAATGCATAAGGACGATTCAAATATAACATTAAATCCTTTGTCACATAATTGACTAATACTAAGTAAATTGTGTTTCAAACCTTTCACAAGCAAAACATTATCAATATAAGCATGAGGTGTGATACCTATTTTTCCAATGCCAATTATTTTTCCTTGGCCATTATCACCGAAAGTAACAACACCTCCATCTTTTGCATCCAAAGTGATGAATTGTGATTCATCACCGGTCATGTGTCTTGAGCACCCGCTGTCCAAGTACCAATGTTTCTAATTGCTCGGGTTGCAAGACACACCTGCATACACAATTTCAACTTTTGTTCTTAGGTACCCAAGCTTTCTTGGGTCCTTTAGGGTTAGTCAAAATAGTTCCTTTTGGGATCCATATTTTCCTTATCTTTTGTGTTTGGCAAATGTAAGCTTTGTGTCCAAATTTTTCGCATTTGAAACATGTTATTTTAGTAGAATCATCAGCATGCACATAAATATTTTTCAGAAATTTTTGTTTTTCAAGAGGATTGTATCCAAGTCCAGCTCTATTGTAAACAGCTCTTTGACTATTTAAAATCATTTCTAATTTTTCTGAGCTTAGTGTAAATCTATCAACAATTGATTTTAATTTATTCACTTCATTTTTCAAATCTTGGTTTTGTTTTGACAATGATTCATTTTCCTTTGAAAACTTTTCTTTTTCAATGGTAATATTTTTGATTTCATTTTTCAATCTTTATTCTTTGAACTTAAATTTGTGAAATCATCAATCAGTTCATAAAATGCACCATGCAGCTCATCAAAAGTAAAATCATCTAAAAGATTAGGGCTTACCTCATCATTATCAGCCATGAAGCAAACATTAGCAACTTCAGTTTTCTCTTCATTTTCTGAACTTGTAGCTTCACTGTCGCTCCAAGTGGCCATCATTGCCTTTTTCTTTATTTTTTTAGATGCCTTCTTTAATAGTGGACAATCTGGTCTGATGTGTCCAGGCTTCTTACACTCATAGCATGTTGGAGGTTCACTCTTTTCCTTGTCTTTGCTATGATCTCCTTTGACAAAATGCTTTCTTTTTCCAAATCTCTTTTTCTTCATGAACTTCTTAAATTTCCTTGAGATAAGTGCCATATCATCATCTTTCTCACTATCACTTGAGGTTTCTTCACTCTCATCTTCTTGAGTTGCACTCTTCAATGCCATGGTCCTTCTCTTCTTTGAATCATCTTCATCAATATGTTGTCGTTGCTGAAGTTCGTGAGTCATCAAAGAACCAACCAACTCTTCAAGTGATAATTTGTTGAGATCTTTTGCTTCTTGTATAGCAGTCACTTTTGCTTCCCATGATCTAGGTAAAGATCTTAAAATTTTTCTAACTAGATCACTTTAGCATAAGATTTTCCCAAACTTTTTAAACATTAATGATATCAGTAAATCTAGTAAACATATCAGTGATATTTTCAACAGGGTCCATCTTAAATAATTCATACTTATGAACAAGCATATTTATTTTGGATTCCTTGACTTGATTTGTACCCTCATGGGTGACTTCAAGTCTATCCCATATTTCCTTAGCAGACATACATGTAGATATGTGATTAAACTCATTTGCATCAAGCGAGCAATAAAGAACATTCATAGCCTTAGCATTTAATTGAGCTAATTTCTTATCTTGCTCATCCCATTCAGATTCAGGTTTAGCAATATTGACATTTTCAATCATAATAGTGGGTGTGTGAGGTCCATTAATTATGATTCCCCATAAATCATAATCTAGTGCTTGAATGAAGATTTTCATTCGTGCTTTCCAATATGTGTAGTTTGTTCCATTGAACAAAGGTGGTCTATTAGTTGATTGTCCCTTAATCAACATGGAACTCATTGGGATTACTATTGATCTTTGGCTCCAAGCTAATCAAAGCTATAGAAATCAAGAGCACGCCGCTCTGATACCACTTGTTGCCCAGATGTAGTAACCCAAGAGGGGGGTGAATTGGGTTATTTTAAAAAATAATTTAATAGCTATGCAGATAAATGTGCTTTCAACCCTAATTTTGATTTGCAGCGGTGAAGTGGAGTGCACAGAATAATATCAACACAAAAACAAGCAATCACAAACACACAGAAGTTTATAGTGGTTCGGTGCCAAACTCAGCACCTACATCCACTCCCAAAACCTTTGGGTATTCCACTAATCGTATCACAACGATTACAACCTCTAGCCGAACCAGGCTAGCCCTCTTGTTATATGGCACAAGGCAGCCAAAAACCCTAGCCAAACCTAGGCTAGTCCTCTTGTTTCACGGCACAAGGAAGCCAAGAACCCCTAGCCAAACCTAGGCTAGTCCTCTTGTTTAAATGGCACAAGGAAGCCAACAAACCAGGGTTCACTAACCCTTTTACAAGATAATCAGATATGTAAAGAAGAAGCTCCTACAAAGAGCAAATATTCAGAATATACTTTACAACTTTTTGAAGCAATAAACTCAGCAATAAATGAACTCGGTTGGAGCAGCTGAAGTCTTGAATGCTTGAAAACTTCAATGATTCGGACGACCTTTCAAGCAAGGAATGAGCTTGAATGCACAGCAACCACTCAACAAATTTTTAATGAAGGCTCTTTACTTGATTTTTCTCTCTTAGAAATTTCTTTTCAAAAATCGTCGTCGTCGTCAAGGTATGCTTCTAATCCCAGCTATTTATAATCATCTAACAAGAAAATATCCGTTAGATACAAAAGAAATAAATGGAAATAATAACGGAAAGAAAATATAACCGTTAAACATGTTTCCCTTAAGCATTGAATGCAGATCTCTATTTGAGGAAGGATGAGCATTGTAAACATTCAAAAATTAAAAGTTAACAATAGCTTGAAATAGCAATAAAGAGAGAAAGAGAGAGAGAAAGAGCTTTAGGCGGCGGTGGTCTTGAAGAAAGAAGCTCCAGGTAGCTGAGAAATGAATGTCATCGTTCAAGAGTAAAGTAATAACCCCCAGCTAGCTAATCAGTTAGCTAACCAGAGACAACACAGCAAAAGAACAGCACGTTAGTTAGCTCGATAGATAACTCGCAGCTAACTCCATTTGAAATCCAAACGGCAGCAGGATAGATAGTTAGCTGAACAGCTAACTAAAGAGTGGCCAGTTAGCTCACGAGCTAACTAGAAGCAAAAACACTCAGCCATCCGTCCAGCTTAGTTAGCTCTCCAGCTAACTGAGCAAAAAGGCAGCCAGGCAACTGAATAAAGTAGCTAACTCTCCAGCTAACTAGCCAACCGGCAGCTAGCTCTCCAGTTAACTGAAATTCAAATCCATTCGGCTGCAACATTCCCTGTGAAAAATAGTTAACTATCCAGTTAGCTCCAGGATGAAATAGTTAGCTAAGCAGTTAACTAAAAGAAACGTCAGCTAGCTAGAAGGAGTTATAGTTAACTAACAAGACATCCAGCCAGCTAGCTAGAATTGAAGGGTGTTCGGCCGAACCATTGTAACAGAATTTTTAGTTAGCTAAAATGAATTCCAGCTAGCTAACCAGCTAGCTCACTAGTTAACTATAATAAAGGGACATTCGGCCAGGCACCTGAGATAAGTTCTTTAGTTAGCTGAAAAAGCTTCAGCTAGCTAACAAACTAACTCACCAGTTAGCTAAAATAAAGTGACGTTCGGCCAGGCAACTGTGACAGAAAATTTAGTTAGCTGAAAGGGCTCCAGCTAGCTAACAAACTAACTCGTCAGTTAGCTGAAATAAAGGGACCTTCGGCCAGCTTATTGAGACAAGTTCCTTAGTTAGCTGAGAGAGCTTCAGCTAGCTAACAAGCTAGCTAGACAGCTAGCTAAATTTCAAGACGGTTCGGCCCATGCACTGTGAGACATTCCCAGCTAGCTAAAAGGCGTGCCAATTAGCTAAATAAACTAACAAGCTACATAGCCAGTTAACTCCAAGCTAATAATCATATTCAAAGCAAAGTACTTTCTTATCAGTCGATTTTGCATGAAGATACTTACTTGCAAGGTGACCGAACTTCCCTGTATCAATCTTAGAATTGCTTAATTTATTTTGTAATCATCAAAATCAATCTGGGGTCAACAATGAGACTGCTCTTCTAGCTAGAAAATTCAAAAAATTCATGAGAAGAAAGAGACCCTTCCATAAGAAGAAATCTGGAATTAAGATGGAAGGAGAAAGAGAAAAGGACAAAGACAAGGACAAAGAGAAAGACCCCTTAATTTGCTATGAGTGTAAGAAACCGGGGCACTTTAGATATGATTGTCCTCTACTAAAGAAAACCTACAAGAAGAAGAAGAAAGCTATGTTGCAACCTGGAGTGACAGCGATGAATCCTCTTCAGAGGAAGATCAAAAAGAAGTTGCAAACATTTGCTTTATGGCAAACGACGACAACGAGGTAAGTTCTGAAAATCCTTGTGATGAATTTGCATTTGATGAATTGTTTGAAGCTTTAATGAACTAGTTGATGATTTTAAAGTTTTAAAAAGAAATATAGATTTTTGAAAAATGATAATTCAATTCTCATTAAAGAAAAAGATAATCTTACTAATGAGATTAAGATGCTGAAATCTGAAAATAAAAATTTGACAAAAGAAAAAGAGTCAATTTCCAATGAAAATGATAAATTAAAGAAGGAAGTTGATAAATATAAGAATATTATTGATAAATTTACTTATAGTTCTGAAAAACTTAATTTATTATTAGTAATCAAAGAGCATATTTGATAAGGCTGGATTAGGATATAGACCTAACATAAAACAAAAATTTGTCAAAAACTTCTTTAGAAAAGAACAAAATAAGATAGTGTTACATGTCATTATTGTAACAAGAAAGGCCATAAATCCTATGAATGTAATGTGAGAAACAGTAACAAAAATTTAAGTAGTAAAGGAAAGAAAATATGGGTTCCCAAAGGAACAATCTTTTATGCTACTAACCATGAAGGACCCAAGAAGGCTTGGGTACCTAAATATAAGACTTAATTATTTTTGCAGGAGTGTCTTGCGGCCAAAAATTCAAAGCGAAAGTGGTATCTCGATAGTGGCTGCTCAAGACACATGACGGGTGACAAGGATCAATTCATCACCCTTGAAAGCAAAAGAGGAGGAGTTGTTACGTTTGGTGACAATGGCAAAGGCCAAATCATGGGGTTTGGTAATATTCAAATAACTCCCTCCACATATATTGAAAATATTTTATATGTCAATGGTTTAAAACATAATCTAATAAGTATTAGCCAATTATGTGATAAAGGTTTTAAAGTATCATTTGAAGCATCTATCTGCACTGTTTCTAATCCCATTGATAATAGCATTGTTTTTATTGGAAATAGAAATGGCAATGTATACTTGATTGATTTAGACAATTTGTCTACTAGTAATCATTGCTTAGTTGCTAATAATGCTAATATGAATGAGATTGGTTGGTTATGGCATCGTAGATTAGGTCATGCAAGCACACACCTAATTTCAAAATTAATAAGAATGGATTTAGTAAAAGGTCTTCCACAACTAGATTTTGAAAATAACAAAATTTGTGATGCATGTCAATTTGGAAAACAAACTAGAAACTCTTTCAAAACTAAAAATATTGTTTCCACTTCTAGGCCACTTGAACTACTTCACATGGATCTTTTTGGACCTACTAGAACCACAAGTCTAGGAGGAAAGAAATATGGTCTTGTGATTGTAGATGATTACTCTAGATACACTTGGGTATTTTTTTAGCTCATAAAGATGAGACCTTTCCATTATTTTTGAAATTCTTCAAAAAGGTCACAAATGAGAAAAATAACACCATAGTGTCTCTTAGAAGTGATCATGGCACTGAATTTGAAAACTTTTGCATAGAAAATGGCATCCATCATAATTTTTCAGCACCTAGAACACCACAACAAAATGGAGTAGTTGAAAGGAAAAATAGAACCTTAGAAGACATGGCCCGTACCATGCTATGTGAAAGCAACCTACCAAAATACTTTTGGGCGAAGCTATAAACACGGCATGTTACATTCTTAATAGAGCTTTGATTAGGCCAATCATTAAGAAAACTCCTTATGAACTATGGAACAATAGAAAACCAAACATAAGCTACTTTCATGCATTTGGTTGTAAATGTTTCATTCATAATAATGGTAAAGATAATCTAGAAAATTTGATGCAAAATCTGATGAAGGCATTTTCTTAGGATATTCAACATCTAGTAAAGCCTATAGAGTGTTTAACAAGAGAAACTTAATTGTAGAAGAATCTATTCATGTAATTTTTGATGAATCTTTAGCATCTAGTTCAAGAATAATTGATGATGAGGAAGATACAAACATTCTAGAAAGAGACATTGAAAAGTTAAATATTGATGTATCTTCAGATCATGAACAAGAAGCCAAAGATAATGATTCTCCTAGTGTTGATGTTGTTGATGCAAATCATAATGATATAGATCTTCCTAGAGATTGGAGATATGCCTATGGTCATCCAAAAGAATTAATTATAGGTGATCCATCTCAAGGAGTAAGAACTAGATCATCAATGAGAAACATCAACAATCATCTTGCATTTGTATCTCAAATTGAACCTAAAACTATTGAAGAGGCAGAAAAAGATAATAATTGGATGTTAGCCATGCAAGAAGAATTAAATCAATTTACTAGGAATAATGTCTGGACTCTTGTAGATAGACCTAAAGATCATTCTGTTATAGGATCAAAATGGGTATTTAGAAATAAATTAGATGAAAATGGCATAGTAATTAGAAACAAAGCTAGATTAGTCGCAAAAGGATATAATCAAGAAGAAGGAATTGATTTTGATGAAACTTTTGCACCTGTAGCTAGACTAGAAGCAATTAGATTATTACTCGCATTTGCATGTCATATGCATATCAATTTATTTCAAATGGATGTTAAAAGCGCATTTTTAAATGGATTTATAAATGAGGAAGTTTATGTTGAACAACCTCCTGGTTTTGAAGATCATGAATTTCCAAATCATGTTTTTAAACTACACAAAGCACTATATGGTTTAAAACAAGCACCTAGAGCTTGGTATGAAAGATTAAGTAAATTTTTGATTGAAAATGATTTTATAAGAGGAAATGTTGATAAAACACTATTTTTGAAAAGAAAAGACAAGGATTTATTAGTAGTAATATATATTGATGATATTGTATTCGGTGCTACTAACAATCTGTTATGTCAAGAATTTGCTAAGTTAATGCAGGGTGAGTTTGAGATGAGCATGATGGGAGAACTCAATTTCTTCCTAGGACTTCAAATCAAGCAAAGCAAAGAGAAAATTTTCATCAATCAAGCAAAATACACAAAAGACTTCTCAAGAAGTTTGGAATGGAGTCAATCAAACCACTTGGAACACCTATGAGCCCTTCATGCAAATTGGACAAAGATGAAGATGGTAAGAAAGTAGATCAAAAACATTACAGAGGTATGATCGGATCTCTTCTTTACTTAACAGCTAGTAGACCAGATATCATGTTTGCTGTTTGTCTATGCGCTAGATTTCAATCTGAACCTAAAGAATCTCACTTAATTGCTGTAAAAAGAATCTTAAGATATTTAAGTGGAACTAAAAATGTAGGTTTATGGTATTCTAGAGACTCAACATTAAACTTGATTGCATATTCTGATTCCGACTATGCTGGATGTAAATTAGATAGAAAAAGCACAAGTGGTGCATGTCAATTTTTAGGATGTAACTTAATCTCTTGGTTTAGCAAAAAGCAAAATTCGGTTGCATTATCAACTGCTGAAGCAGAATATGTTGCAGCTGGAAGTTGCTGTGCTCAAATCCTTTGGATTAAGAGACAACTTGAAGATTATGGCATAACACTTGATAAAACTCCAATTAGATGTGATAACACAAGTGCAATTAATTTAACTAAAAATCCAATTCAACATTCAAGAACAAAACACATTGAAATTAGATATCACTTTATAAGAGAACATGTAGCTAATAATGAAATTTGTCTTGATTATGTTAATACTGAAGAACAATTAGCTGATATATTTACAAAACCATTGAGTGAAGAAAGATTTTGTTATCTTAGAGGTGAATTAGGGATTTGTGACCCTTTGGAATGATTTTGAAACTCTAAGGAATGACTATCTAGATTTCTATTAATTTCTTGATATTTCTTTCATAATTTTAAGGACAAATTATCTAGTCATCTGAGCAATTTGTTTCATATTCCAAAGATTTTTTAAAATTTTATTGAACCTATTGTGACAAGTTTCAGTTGTTTGAATCTCAGTTATTTTTCTCTGAAACTGTCAGTGGAGTCGACACCTCAGTTTGAGGAGTCGACACCTTGTCTGTGTCGCTCTCGGTCCCTGACCTTGGAGCCGACACCCGTATAAGTGGAGCCGACTCCAGTTCGAGCGCTGACTGTGTTAGCGATTTGGAGTCGACACCCGACTTTGCGGGAGTCGACACCTGGGGGTCCCAAATCGACTTTATTAGGGCAGAGTCGACACCTCGTCATTTCATCTCTTTTCAAATTCCTTTCAAACCTTCCCAAACTCTCTCAAAGCCTCCCCATCTCTAATTCCACCCTATTCAAGCCTTCCTAAGGATCTAATGGCACCTAAGAGGAGAGGATCTAGTGGGAGTGCCCGTAGCAACTGAAAAATGATCGGCGAGACGACCCGTGCGTGAGCCATCTCCGAGTGATTCTTCTTCAACTGCTTCGGACAATCCAGACCTTCATCTCCTCAGGTAGATACCCTAGCAGGGAGAGTGATAACTATGGGTAGAAAGTTGATTTCGAGTTCTTTCAATCCGAGGGCTTCTCTATTGGGAATCAAATCAAGGAACTGGGCTGGGATAAATGTTCTCTAGATGTTCCTACATATCCAGCTCTTGTCAAGGAATTCTATTTCAATCTGTCGAGAGGTGACGGTGGAATCGTGAGCTCAGTCAGAGGTAAAAGAATCCATCTCACTTTTCAGAAATTAGGAAACCTCCTTAGCATTCCCATTACTGGATTAGTTGCCGACATCCACAGTGAGAGGTCAGCCGCTCTATCGAGGATGTTAGGAGAGAAGTTACAGAATTTGAGGAGATTAGGGCTCAACTGCCCTTGGAACTAAGATTACTTCACAATATTTGCAGTAGAATATTATTTCCAAAAACGGCCGATTTGAGTATGTCTCCGAGCGAGACATTGTTGTGATGGACAGTGTGTTGACCAGTCAACCCATAAATTTAGCTGCAATGATGATATTTATATGGCTGAGGCTGGAGGGAAAAGAAGATCATCCTTACCCTACGGCATGGTGACTATGGTTTTCAGAAGCCAAGGTGTTGTGATATTAGACAATGAACCTTCTAAAATCTCAGGCATACTGATTACTACAGTTTGGCCACCTTGCATCGGATGGGATTTGTTAAGATCAACGGGCAATGGGAAAGGAAAGGCAACTTGGACGAGAGAGCCCCTGAACCTAGACCTTCTGCATCTTTTGAGGCTGGACCATCTGTGAGGGTTCCCTCTCCATAGCCTAGCAACCCTGTTCCTGCCCCTGCACCCGCTCTTGTTCATGTTCAGTCATCCACTTCATCAGTTGGTTTTTCAGACCTTCAATTGGAGCAACTCAAAGGATTGCTTGCTGCTCAGAAGGATGAATTGAAGACTGAGTTTGATAATAAGTTTATGAATCTTAAAGAAACCCTTTATTTCCTGGATGATCGCATTGGCAAAATAGAATCAACTCTTAGTTCATCTGCGGATTCCTTAAGTAATGATCTGAAAATATATTTGAAGAACTTAAAGATATCTGTGGAGATTCTGAGACCTACTCCAAGTGCAATGCCGAGCTTCAAGATAAAATCATGACTGCTTGCTCTTTTGTTGATAGAAGGTTGAAAGAATTTGTAGCTACTCAAAGTGATGGAATGGGAAAGATTTTGGATCATTTAACAAGAATCATTAGAAACAATTTGTAATTTTCATGTAATGAAGTCTAAGTTTTTTTTTCTTAATGAGATATGTTGTTTGATGTTGAAATGAAAGTTTAAATGTTTGATGTAATGAAAGCACAGTTTCTTTTTGTAATACTTGACCTTTGATGAAATGAAATTATCCTTTGATCTATCAATTTTATCATTTGACTTAACTCTTTCTAACCTTTTTGTTGATTACAAAAAAGGGGAGAAAGTTATGTCGTATATGCATTAATTAGTTATGCTTTGATTGGCATTTTATTTGATTGGTATCAAGTGATTTTGGATATGCAAATAAGCCTAAGTGACAATTGATATAACTGAATTCTAAGTATCCAACACTAAAATGTAGAGCAAAAGGAAAACAATTGCTAAATTGAACTTCATAGGGGGAGCTACCTTATTCAGGGGGAGCTTACTTGTGAGGATCAATTCCTTAAAATTTTGATTTAAGAATCCTATGCATATACTCAATGTTTTTATAATCATCAAAAAGGGGGAGATTGTTGACCCAATTATTGATTTTGATGATTAATAAAGGAATTGAGTATATTTATTTGATTACTAATAGATTTGATAAGTGTTTCAGGGCTTAAAAATATTTGATTAATTTAAAGGCATTAAGAAACGTGTTTTGAATCAATTGCAAAATATAAGTTTCAAAGTTTCAGAGCCTGGAGTCGACACCTAGGAATGCTGGAGCCGACCCCATGGCCAGTCAAATATCTTTCTGATTTTTGATACGGTCCGGAGCCGACACCTAGAGTTTCGGAGACACCCAGAGTTTTGGAGTCGACACTTACAGTGTCTGGAGCCGACTCCGATGCGGGGACAGAACGTTTGATTTTTGACTACCTCGGAGCCGACACTTACAGTCTTTTGGAGCCGACACCTGAGTATGGCGAGCCGACACCTAACTTTTTCGAGCCGACTCCTCGACGAACTCAGAACTTTCTATTTTTGGATAAACGACTTGGAGCCGACACCTGAAAAGTTGGAGCCGACTCCAACCTATCTGGAACGAAAATTTAAAATGCCAGATCAGCTCTAACGGTAATATTTTCTCTTTACCTAACTTCTAACATATATTTTGTTTGGAAAAACTTTCCAGGTACATTCCAACGGCTAGTTTTCTCACCAAAAATGGATTAAAGAAATCTATAAAAAGGGGGAGAAAGCTCGTTTGAAAAAAAAAATGGAAAAATCAAAGTGAATACAAATCAAAAATCCGAGAAGTCTTGAGCCTGAAATCAAAGAGAAAAGTATCCAAACTCAAATCCTTCCACTCCAAAAAGCTCAAAGAGAAATCCAAGGCGCTCATATTGGAAAAATCGAAGGATTCCAAAATAGAAGAAAAAGCTATGTTTTCTCAACTTCTCATCTGCAACATTTGCAACGAATCAAAGCTGAGGCCTGATTCAACATCTCCAGAGAGAAGAGGAAAAGAAGAAAAGCTCAAATCCAACAATCTTCAAAACAGGCTTTTCTAACCTTGCTTATTCATTTTGAATATTCGCTCATTTGAGGAGCTTTGTATTATTGAAAAATATTATTCTTTCTTGTTTGTGCTAGTTCTATCAAGGGGATTGAACTAGTGGAGGTAGTATACCTCGGGTCAAGCTAGATTAGCTTGAGTTAGGGTTTTGTGCTGGTGAGCCCGAAAAAACCGGCTGGGTTCGTTGTGATCCCTGAAACAACAAGTTTGAGTTGTGATCTTGTAAAACAACTCGACTGTAATCAAGAGGATTATAGTGTGGACCCAAGTGGATCTTGGGAGTGGACGTAGGTGTTGGATACACCGAACCACTATAAAACCTTTGTGTTTGCCGTGCTTTGATTATCTCTTTCTCTATCTCCTTGGTTGTACTTAACATTCGCATTGCATTTCATCTATCTCCAAGCACATAGTTGTTAAAAGGTTAAAAATTTTTAAAGAACCCAATTCACCACCCCCCCCCCCTCTTGGGTTGCCATCTGGGCTAACAGGGATCATAAAACTTGTAACCCCTGGATCGCTCAGAATACCCTAGCTGCTCACTGTCTTGGAGTCCAATTTCTTTTCATTTGGCCTATAAGGCCTTGCCTCAGCTGGACATCCCCAAACATGAAAGTGCTTTAGACTAGGCTTCCGTCCTATCCAAAGCTCATAAGGTGTTTTGACAGCTGCTTTAGTTGGTACTCTGTTCAAAATGTAGGCTGTTGTCTTTAGTGCCTCTCCCCAGAGTGACTCTGGTAAGGTAGAATGACAAATCATACTTCTTACCATATCCTTAAGAGTCCTGTTTCGTCTTTCAGATACACCATTCATGCTAGGTGACCCTGGCATGGTGTATTGTGGGATAATTCCACACTCCTCTAGGTATCTGGCAAATGGTCCTGGACGTTGTTCACCTGATCCGTCATATCTACCATAATATTCACCACCACGGTCAGATCTGACTCCTTTAATCCTTTTGTTGAGTTGAAGCTCAACTTCAGCTTTAAATGATTTGAACACGTCCAAGACTTGGGACTTTTCATGAATAAGGAATAGGTATGCATATCTTGAATAATCATCTATGAATGATACAAAATACTGTTGACCATTCCAAGAAGGTGTAGGAAATGGTCCACAAATGTCCGTATGTATCAACTCCAAGACTTCCATAGTTCTATATGCACCCAATTTCTTTGTTTTGGTCTGTTTGCCCTTAATGCAATCAACACAGACATTAAAGTCTGTAAAATCAAGAGAATCTAAAATTTCATCTGATATAAGTCGTTCAACTCTATTTCTAGAGATGTGACCTAATCGCTTATGCCATAATGTTCCTGAATTTTCATTGCAAATTTTACGCTTAGTACCTCTTGATTCCATATTCAGGGTTTCATTATAAGAAGCAACAGTATCAAGCAAATATAGATTGTCATACACCATAAGAGAACCAGTTCCAATAATATTTGAATTTAACGAAAGACTAAACTAACTATTTCCAAATGAACAACAATATCCTAATTTGTCCAAAGCTGAAATAGAAACCAAATTCCATATAAAGGACNACAGTATCAAGCAAATATAGATTATCATACACCATAAGAGAACCAGTTCCAATAATATTTAAATTTAACGAAAGACTAAACTGACTATTTCCAAATGAACATTAATATCCTAATTTGTCCAAAGCTGAAATAGAAATCAAATTCCGTCTAAATGACGGTACTACAAAAGTATCTTTCAAATTCAAATAATAACTAGAACTTAATAACAATCTAAAATGCCCAATTGCCTCCACATCTACCGACTTGCCATCTTCCGTATAAATGCATCTTTTAGCATCAGTTGGCCTTCGGTAGCTTAGGCAACCCTTCATTGAAACACTGATGTTAGTAGTAGCACCAGAATCTAACCACCGAGTGTTTCTAGGTACTAAAGCTATATTCACTTTAGAACAGACCATATTAAGAAATATATCTTTCTTTTCATGACATGCATGATACTTGGAACATTCCTTCTTAATATGTCCAGGCTTATTGCAGAAGAAACAATTATCCTTATCCTGATTTTGTTTCTTCTTTGCTGGACCCTTAGCAGCCTTTTTTTTCTTCTTGCCTTTATCCTTGCCCTTGAAGTTATTACCATTAAGGACCGGCACCGAATTGAGGTTAACAGAAATAGTAGCAACATTAGCTGTAAAATAAAAGCAATACATAAATAACATGCTCACATAAATAATTAATACCAAATATTAATAAATTCAAATTAATGGTAAATCCCATCTCAAGATACCCAGTGCAACATTAATATCAAGTCTTTGGACAGTAAT
Source organism: Calamus simplicifolius (assembly GCA_900491605.1). Taxonomy (NCBI): domain Eukaryota; kingdom Viridiplantae; phylum Streptophyta; class Magnoliopsida; order Arecales; family Arecaceae; genus Calamus; species Calamus simplicifolius. The sequence goes on along the minus strand of UESW01003137.1, from coordinate 22,143 downwards.
ATTAACTGCTAGTGGTACTCTTGTTGTAATGATCAAACACTAACAATAATGCATGTCAAATAATAAATCTATCTTTGGATCGACTTATTACTCACATGTAAATCCTTATAATCGTTACGTATTTACATCACACATATGTGTAGTTCGGCCATGCATTAACCTTCCTTTGGGCCGATTAATACCCGCATGAAACATACACATACACAACATCCAACATCCTTCATGAACCATCTACACAATAGAGGTCACTTTGGTGATATCTTGTTTCAATTAGTTCAATTTCAAACGATGAACAAATTTATTAGGCATAAAAATACCATTAATTTGAATTTGATTGAACCTCTTTAAAAAATAACGATATGTTATTTTGTGGTTCCAACTCAATCTTTATAAAAGAAAAATAATTTATCCTAATGGATAAAGCTTTACTTTATGGAACCATTTAAACCATACGAAAGGAGGTTGCTCATGCTTACAAAATTAAAAATAATAATTTTTAATGAAGCTCGAAATGTTAAGAGTTCATGAATCAGTCCAAAATTCATGCATTAATGCTATGCACTAAATAAGATTTTATGCATTAAAAGCTCCCTTTGGTGCGACACCTAACTCCCCTTGGAGTCTAGAGACACACGAAGAGTGGAGACCCATGGAATAGTGGAGAGGCACGGTATCCAAAAAAATGCTACCAGCCGTTCCCTCGCGCGAGGCACTAAAAGCCCGAAAAAGTTGCAAGAGGCGGTTAATTACAATCTTAACTCTTCACACAACTCCAACTCCCAAGTTTGTTATTCTCATGATTTTCTCAAGCTTTTCTTTATCCTATGGTTTGAGATATCCAACCACCAGAATTTTGAAAAGATTTTTAGATTTTCATCGAGATTTCCATCCGATTCTTCTCTCTCCAAATATTGCCGGGTTTCTTTCCAATAAGAGGAATTTCCTTTTGAAGTTTCACAGTCCAACAGAATGGATATAATGGGAAAAAATTCCTAAACGGTTCCCTTAAAAAATAAGATAACACGTCATTATAATTTTAAAAGGAAACCAATCCCATTCGGTTGCGAAGGAACTCAACGCAATGCCTCAATTTTTTTTTTTTTGCTATTCCCATGAAAAACATGGAAGTCAAAGCCAAAGGAAAGCCTCAACATTAACTAACCACCCGTGATGAAATCCTGAATCCATCGGCCCAACTAAGAAATAAATTAAATATGAATTTAACTTTATCTGTAATTAAGTTTTATCTTATCAGATGAAAGATCTCTTCTCCAGATCACATGAGACTTATTTCGATGAAGCGAATATCGCTCTTAACATCATGGATACAGCGAATATCTTTGGCTCTTAACATCAAAATTCATGATCATTAACCCAGAAGTAAAATAAAGTTTTGATGTACTATGACCTTTATTTTATTTTAAAATTAGATCTACAGATATTAAAAATATCATTGCATCAAAACAAAATTTTAAACTAATGAGTATTTGTCTCACGGTTGTTGAATAAAACCAAAAAAATCATATGCACAAATACGAATATCAATGCATATAACCAAAAAAAAAAATTTCTCAACGATTCAACATGAATAGGGCTCTGATACCAATTATTGAAAATAAATCCAAACCTTTTGATGAAGACCATCACCATGAAGCCCAAGAATCATTCATGTTTAATCATCAAGAATCCATAATTGATAAACGGAAGCGTACCTGAATCCATATTACTTGATTGCTCTCCAGAGCCCTGCGGTTGGCCTTCCAGATCAACACGTACTCCCAGAGAGCCCTTTAGAATTTTTTCTAGGCTATTCTTTCTGATGATGAGATTCAGTGCGTGTGATCCAGGGACCATAACCGCTATATATAGATAATTTCATCATTATCCTTTGGTATTTCTATTTTAGCCCATCATAAAAATAGAAAAAACCCCTTAGGTCTCTACACATTAAAGGGCCACACCTAATCAGATACATTAAAGCCAAAATCATTGAAACCTCAGCTGATCACTTTTAATTGGGCTTAACCTTATTTGATAGTTCGCAACACATAATTATTTCACATATAAGCCCAATGTTGGATTAAAAATCCAACATTATAGGAATCTAAAATTACAGTTATCTATTTAAAATTTTGTTTGAAATTTTACCATTTTGTTGTCATTTTTAAAATCCAAAAGAAATGCAATGCAATTAAGTCTAAGGTTGAAGACAGGAACTGTATCTTTTTAAGAAATATTGTTGAAGGAAAAAAGATTTGCCATATTGATATGTTGGATGCACATAATTTCCTCTTCTTGTTTTACTAGATAGTGCACATTTCACCAATGTGAATTATGAATCACCTTTGAATCACCTTTGATGCAAAAGGAGGTATATTGGAATCAGAGGTACTGACACTTGATGTATGCTGATGGAATTGTCAGTTGATCTCAAATGGTAAGAAGCATAATTTGTATCTCTATATGTTAAAGTGAGTGGATTCACATCTCAAAGGGCTGAGTTACTTTCATGCCTAAGGTGTGGGTATGTTCACTAAAGAATAAATCGTGGATGTTTGGTAAGAATAAGTTAAAGCCATCTTATTGCATATATGTGTTTTATGTATGTTCACTCAAAATAAGTTAACTAGCTGGTAGTGCTAATTGTAATTATCATACATTTATTGTTGATATGGTCAAGAAACGAAATACGGGTCGAGACATGGTCAGTCCACAGGGAATACGTTGGAAACCCTCGGCACAGGACCCTGGTCAAGGATGGCCCCCAAGCTTTGGACGGTCCCCGAGCTCTGGACGGCCTCTAGGGTCTGGGCGGCCTTCCGGTCCTGGGCAGCCCAGAGGTCCTGGACGGCCCCCGAGCTCTGGGTAGCCTCCGGTCTGGGCGGACTCTCGGTCTTGGGCGGCCTCCTAGTCCTGGGCGGCCCCCCAAGTCCTGGACGGCCCCAAGCTCTGAGCGATCCCCGAGCTCTGGGCAGCCTCCTAGGTCTGGGCGGCTTTCCGGTCCTGGGCGGCCCAGAGGTTCTGGACGGCCCCTGAGCTCTGGGCAACCTCCAGGGTCTGGGCGGCCTCCCAGTCTTGGGCGGCCCCCAAGCTCTAGGTGACCCTCAAGCTTTGGGCAGTCCCCGAGTTCTGGGCGGCCTCCAGGGTTTGGGCGGCCTCCCGGTCCTGGGTGGCCCCCAGGGTCTGGCGGCCCCTAAGTCCTGGACGGCCCCCAAGCTTTGGACGGTCCCTGAGCTCTGGACGGCCTCCAGGGTCTGGCGGCCTCCCGGTCCTGGCGGCTTACAGGTCCTGGATGACCCCCAGGGTTTGGGCGGCCCCTAGGTCCTGGATGACCCCCAAGCTCTGGACGGTCTTCGAGTTCTGGGTGGCCTCCCGGCCAAGGGTGGCCCCCAGGTCCTGAATGACCTCCCGGTCTTGGACGGCCCCCTACTGGGCTATATGCCCCGACTTCTCAAAATTATTTCCATATCAGGAGCACTTAACACTACAAGTTGTCTTGTCTAGAACAGAGCCCAAGAATTATCAAAATCATAGCGCTTTAAATAGCTTGGATAAGACAAATGCCAGGACGTCACCATTCATCGAAAAGCTCAAATAAAGGAGATACTGAGCACCTGTTTTAGAGTCAGATAACTTTCCACTAACTCTGACATTCCCTTGGGAAGATCGAGACCATCATGATGATCCTTGACTTCCAGGGCAAGTTCTTTAATGTCTCTGGTGTTGATTAACAGTAAACCATCACGTGGCAAGCCCTTGCTGTGGCTAACCGCTAATCTTATAGACTAATCTTACACATTAATCTCATTCGATAAGAAAAAGGAAAATATAACTTGAAGCTGACGGCATGATGACGAAAGCCAGGAAGCGATTTTTTCTTCAAAGATTCAAGGAGTATAAAAGAGGGGGAAAGGGGGGATCTATTCATTCTTCCTTCAGCTGGAGATCTTGCACAAAGAAAAATTTTCTATCTTTCTGATGATCTAGCATCAACAGATTGGCGCGCCAGGAAGGGGGGAAAAACCTTTGACTCCTTTAGATAACTCTGATCTTCCCAGCATGAAGACTAGATCTCCGGAGGAAGACCTTTCCCAGGGATCTGGGGGCATCTCTCATCTCCTGATCGGATTGAGGGAACCCCTGACCCAACCGAGCTGGTCCGACCAAGCTCTCCTGCTGCTTCCTTACCACCATCGGTATCAGCTACTCCCCAAGACCAGTTGGCTACCCTCACATAGCAGGTTCAAACCCTTGTTGGAATGGTCCAGCAACTGCAGGAGCAACATTCCAGAGGAGCCAGGCGGCAGTTTGAGACACCTTTGCATTCTAGGTCGGCCACCCCTGTTAGCCGGCAGTCTACCCGAGGAAGATCCCCTCCTACAAGGCCTCTCCACCCCTACGCCTCGGCGGCGTTTCATTCTCAAGGCTCCCGGGGTGGATCACGCTCCCTCACCCGTTCCTCGGGTAGTCCACCTGCCAGGCGGCGATGGGGTAAGGAGCCACAAAGGGAACACCGCCAATGGTCCCGCCGGTCTTCATCTTCTTCCCCTGAGCCAGCCGGAGGAAAAATGGCTGATCAGATGGAGAGGCGTCTCAATGAATAGGATCGAAGATTGAAAGAACTTAGCCAAAGAATTAACAATCAGCCGAGGTCGGATTACAACACCCGTCCTCCTCTTACTCGGTGAATCATGGAAGAACCTATTCCTAGGAGGTTCCGCTTCCCTCAACTTGACCCTTATGATGGCACCACCGACCCTCTGGATCATCTGGAAAGTTACAAAGCTATTATGCAGGTTCAAGGGGCGACTGATGCTCTCTTATGTATTGCTTTTCCAACTACACTCCGAAAGGCCGCTCGTGCCTGGTATTCTCGTCTGCCTGCGCGCAGCGTTGACTCCTTCCGACAACTGGAAAGATCTTTCCTAGCTCATTTTGATGCTTGTCGAAGATTCCCCGAGTGACAGACAGCTTGTTCTCTGTGCAGCAACAAGATGGAGAATCTTTGAAGGACTTTATAACCCGATTCAAGGTGGCGGCTCTGGAAGTCTATCACCTCGACGATGCTGTGGCTACTCTGGCTTTGAAGCGGGGGCTCCGTCCCTCCCGTTTCACCTACTCTTTGGACAAAAGGCCTCCCTGCTCTTATGCCGACCTTTGAGTCGTGCGCAGAAGTACATCCGTGCCGACGAGGCCGATTCATTGAGAAGGGTGTCGAAGGAAGGACTGGGAAGAGGCCAGCTCGCCCGGAGTCAAGCGGGCCCTCTCCCAAGAAGTCTGAACCCTCGCGCCGACCAGCTGACTGCCGCAAGAGCTTGGCCCCCAGAGAAGATCATCTTACACCTCTCCTTGCACCCCGGGCCCATATTCTCATGGAGATTAAAAATGAGCCTTATCTGCGGCGCCCACCTCCCTTGAAGAAAGGTGCTGCACGTGATAGAAGCCGCTACTGCCGCTTCCATAGAGATTACGGCCACGACACTGAGGAGTGCCGCAATCTGAAGCAGGCCATTGAAGAGCTTATACAAAGGGGATATCTGGGGCAGTACATCCAGAAGAAGGAGACTCCGCCTGTACCAGCTTTGATGGGCCCTCCTTCGCCTCAGGCCAACATCGATGATGCCCCTACAGAGCGAATGGTGGGAATGATTGCCCGTGGAGGGGCACCGCTTCATAAGAGGCTGAGAGGAGAGGGAGAGTTAGAAAATGTAACCCCTTCTAGGGAGATATGACTGGTGGAAGTATTGTAAAAGATGATAGCGTCGTCGTCTCTATGACGGTCACTAAGCATCCTGTAAGAAGGATTCTAATAGATAGCGGGAGCTCCGCCAACGTGCTTACTTATGATGCATTTCTTCGAATGTGTTTATCTATCGACTCTCTTCGACCTGTGGCTGTTCCTCTGGTTGGCTTCACAGGAGATTCTATACAGGTGGAGGGCGAAATCACCCTACCGCTACAGCAGGGTCGCCGCCGTGTCAGAGCACGGTGATGTTGGACTTCTTGGTAGCCCGGGTGCCCCTGACATATAATGCCATTCTTGGTCGTCCTGGATTAAATATGCTAGACGCGGTTATATCCACTAAACGTCTACTGGTGTAATTCCCTACCAACCAAGGAATTGGCGAGATGCGTGGGGAGATAGACTTAGTCAAACCCTATTATCATCTAGCTCCCAGTCCTCAGACGGTCACGGTTCCCCCGGCTGCCGAGTCATTCGACCCCAGGGAGACCGAGCGGAGGGGGGAACCGACGGAGCGTTTGGTGTCTGCCCCTTAGGGGGCGACCCAGACAAGATTGTGCAAATCGGCGAACTCCTCTCTTCTGAAGCCCGGAGTCAGCTCCTAACCTTCTTGCAGGCGAATGCGGATATCTTTGCTTGGAAAGTGACAGACATGGTTGGGATTCCCCCGGAGGTGATCACTCACCGGCTTAATATCAACCCAGAATGCCGGCCGGTCCGTCAGAAAAAAAGGAGTTTTGCTCCTGAGTGGCAGAGAACTATAGATGAAGAAGTAGACAAATTGCTTATGGCCGGCCATATTCGAGAGGCACAATACCCTGACTGGCTAGCTAATGTGGTCATGGTCGGAAGACCAGTGGGGGATGGAGAATCTGCATTGACTATACTGATCTTAACAAAGCCTGTCCTAAAGATAGTTTTTCATTGCCGCGGATCGACCAATTGGTGGATTCTACTTCCGGCTACGAACTTCTTAGTTTCATGGATGCCTTTTCGGGGTATAATCAGATAAATATGAACCCCTCGGACGAAGAACATACCTCTTTTGTTACTGAGAAGGGCATTTATTGTTACAAAGTAATGCCCTTTGGATTAAAAAATGCTGGAGCCACCTACCAAAGGCTAATGAATAAAGTTTTCAAAGGTCAGCTCGGCCGTAATATGGAGGTGTATATGGACGATATGCTAACAAAGAGCACTTGTGCCGCCAATCATATCACTGACCTGGAGGAGACTTTCCATAACCTTCGGCTCCATAGAATCAAGCTTAACCCGCGCAAGTGCGCGTTTGGAGTTACCGAGGGGAAAGTCTTGGGTTTTCTGGTGACCCGGCGGGGAATTGAGGCAAACCCGAGAAGATTCATGCCATTCTTGATATGAGGCCACCAACCTGTAAGAAGGAGGTACAATAGCTTACCGGAAGGGTGGCAGCGCTGAGCCGATTTTTGTCAAAGTTTTACGCAGGGCAGACGGTTTTGAATGGACGGAGGATTGTCAGCGAGCTTTTGGTGAGCTTAAGGAATTCTTATCTACGCCGCCCCTGTTGTCTAAACCTGAGGAAGGAGAGAAGCTCTTCCTTTATCTTGCGACTTCCTCAGAGGCCGTCAACTCCGTTTTGGTGCGCATCGACGACCAAGCCATTCAGAGACCTGTATATTATATTAGCAAAGTACTCCATGGCACGGAAGAAAGGTATTCCAAAATGGAGAAGGTTATTTTCGCTTTGGTTATCTCCGCCCGCGGCTCAGACCATATTTTCAGGCTCATCCTATAATTGTACTCACTGATCAGCCTCTCAGAACCATTCTGTCCCGTCCTGACACATCCGGCCGATTGGCTAAGTGGGCCATCAAGTTAGGGGAGTTCGACTTATCCTTCCAACCCCGGGCCGCACTGAAATCCCAAGTCTTAGCCAATTTCTTGGTGGAGTGTACTTGGTCTGAGAAACATCAAGAAGATTTCCCCCAAATTCCTTCAGATGCCAGCGAGGAGAGTGATGAGGCGTGGATCCTCCACGTCGATGGGGCCTCTAACTCCCAGGGAAGTGGAGCCGGCCTTATCCTTGCCAACCGGAGGGCGTGGTGTTGGAGTATGCTCTCCGTTTCCTCTTTGAAGCCACTAACAATCAAGCTGAGTATGAAGCCTTGTTAGCCGGAATTAAAATGGCGCATGGGCTGGGAATCAAGCGTCTCCGAGCTTTTACTGACTCACAACTCATTTCTGCCCAAGTGGCCGGGGAGTACGAGGCCCGAGATCCCATTATGTCTCGGTATCTAAGCAAGGTGAATCTATTAATCCCCTTACTGGATCGCTTCACCATCAGTTACATCCCTAGAGGAGAGAATGCCAGAGCCGATATGTTGGCTCGGCTCGCCACATCAGCGGATAACGCCATGGGCAAAACTTATGTTGAGTACCTGGAGGTGCCTAGTATCGAAGCCATGGAAGAAGTTCTTCCAGTTACACAGGAGGAAACATGGATGGACGCCTATATCCAATACTTGAAAGACGGCGTCCTCCGGCCGATCATGGAGAAGCCAAGCTGCTTAAACGGAGAGCTTCCAAATTTATATTGCTGGACGGCCAACTCTACAAGAAATCCTTCTCCCAGCCTTTTCTCAAATGCGTCGGCCCAACAGACGCGGATTATATTCTTAGGGAGATTCATGAAGGCATATGAGGAAATCATGCGGGGGGCAGATCCTTGGCACGTAAAGCTCTCCGACAAGGATATTATTGGCTAACCATGTAGGAGGATGCTACTGAGCTAGTGAAGAGATGTGACCAATGTCAGCGGTACGCTTGTATTCAGCGGCAGCCGGCTTCCTTGTTGAGTCCTCTCTTCGCCCCATGGCCTTTTGCCCAATGGGGCATGGACATCCTCGGCCCTTTCCCACCGGCGTCAGGGCAGCGAAAATTTCTGCTTGTAGCTATTGATTATTTCACTAAGTGGGTTGAGGTTGAGGCGCTCACTCGGATTACTGAAGCCAAGGTCAAAGCTTTTCTTTGGAAATCTATCGTCTGTCGATTCGGCATACCTCATACTCTTGTCACTGACAACGGCCGGCAGTTCGATAATACTACCTTTAAAGCCTTGTGTGCTGATTTCGGCATCGCTCATCGATTCGCCTCTGTCGGCTATCCGCAGTCCAATGGAGAAGCCAAGGTTACGAATCGTATGATACTACGAGGGCTAGAACCAGGCTGGACACATCTAAGGGAAGATGGGTGGAAGAACTCCCGAGCGTGCTCTGGGCCTATCACACGACTCCCAGAACGCCAACAGGAGAAACGCCCTTCAACCTGGTCTTCGGCTCCGAAGCTGTTATCCCGGTCGAGATTGGCCTACCTAGTATTCGGGTGGAATCGTATGATGAAGCTGACAATCTCTCTAATTTAAGAGCCAGTCTCGATCTCATTGACGAAGTAAGGGACCGAGCTCAATTCAGGATGGCGGCCTACCAACAACGAGTAGCGAGATATTATAACGCTCGCGTCCATCCAAAAAGTTTCCGCCAGGGAGACTTGGTCCTTAGAAGAGCTGAAATATCTAAACCGGCGGAAGGGGGCAAGTTGTCCCCGAATTGGGAAGGGCCCTACCGAGTCGCAGAAGTCCTTCATTGTGGAGCCTACCGACTCGAAGACTTAAGTGGACAACTGATCCCTCGAACATGGAACGCGGGCAATCTCGGCAATACCATCAATAATGTAATAGGTGTATTTACCTAAGGAGTCAATAAATGTACACTTCCAAAGATTTCTTGTAGATGATTCCTCAAAAGGAACTCGACGGCCCCACGGTCCTAAGGACACCCCCAGGCCGTGTTGCACACCCCTGAGGAGGTTCAAGTCCAAGGCCTAGGCGGCCTCGAGTCGAACTCTCGGGCTAGTATCCGACTACCCCCGAGACAATTCTTCAAAAGGAACTCGACGGCCCTATGGTCCTAAGGACACCCCCAGGCCGGTGTTGTACACCCCTGAGGAGGTTCAAGTCCAAGGCCTAGGCGGCCTCGAGTCGAACTCTCGGGCTAGTATCCGACTACCCCCGAGACAATTCTTCAAAAGGAACTCGACGGCCCCACGGTCCTAAGGACACCCCCAGGCCGGTGTTGCACACCCCTGAGGAGGTTCAAGTCCAAGCCTAGGCGGCTTCGAGTCGAACTCTCGGGCTAGTATCCGACTACCCCCGAGACAATTCTTCAAAAGGAACTCGACGGCCCCATGGTCCTAAGGACACCCCCAGGCCGGTGTTGTACACCCCTGAGGAGGTTCAAGTCCAAGGCCTAGGCAGCCTCGAGTCGAACTCTCGGGCTAGTATCTGACTACCCCCGAGATAATTCTTCAAAAGGAACTCGATGGCCCCACGGTCCTAAGGACACCCCCAGGCCGGTGTTGCACACCCCTGAGGAGGTTCAAGTCCAAGGTCTAGGCGGCCTCGAGTCGAATTCTCGGGCTAGTATCCGACTACCCCCGAGACAATTCTTCAAAAGGAACTCGACGGCCCCACGGTCCTAAGGACACCCCCAGGCCGGTGTTGCACACCCCTGAGGAGGTTCAAGTCCAAGGCCAAGGCGGCCTCGAGTCGAACTCTCGGGCTAGTATCCGACTACCTCCGAGACAATTCTTCAAAAGGAACTCGACGGCCCCACGGTCCTAAGGACACCCCCAGGCCGGTGCTGTACACCCCTGAGGAGGTTCAAGTCCAAGGCCTAGGCGGCCTCGAGTCGAACTCTCGAGCTAGTATCCGACTACCCCCGAGACAATTCTTCAAAAAGAACTCGACGGCCCCACGGTCCTAAGGACACCCCCAGGCCGGTGTTGCACACCCTGAGGAGGTTCAAGTCCAAGGCCAAGGCGGCCTCGAGTCAAACTCTTGGGCTAGTATCCGACTACCCCCGAGACAATTCTTCAAAAGGAACTCGACAGCCCCACGGTCCTAAGGACACCCCAGGCCGGTGTTGTACACCCCTGAGGAGGTTCAAGTCCAAGGCCTAGGCGGCCTCGAGTCAAACTCTCGGGCTAGTATCCAACTACCCCCGAGATGGTTCTTGGAAAAGAACTCGGCGGCTCCACGATCCTAGGGACGTACATAACGCCGATCTATGGATTAAACCTTGAAGGGCCGGAGGGGGAGATGAGTCCCTTTACTTCTTATATGTATGATGGTTAAATATCATAAGCCAATCGACTGCATTAACAAACAAACAGGAACGAAGAATTGACATTCATTCATTTAAAAGTCGAACTATTACAAAACTTCAAAAAGCATCCCCTACAAGCTGGCATTGGCCGGCTTACCAAAAAGAGTCCGTCGAGGACACAAAAAAAAGAAGAGAGAGAGGAAGCGGGAGAAGAGATACAGTCCGACATAGCCGCGTTCCTATTAATCCCTGGAACGCTCACCCACTGTTGTCGGCTCAGTCGGCTCAGTACTCGACTCTTCAACTACGATCGCTTGGGCAGCAGATTCTTCCGCTATCACTGCTTCATCGGCGGTGTCTTCAACCCCAGCATCGGAATTTTCTTCATCATCTGCAGGCTGGAAACGATCGAGGTCTTCTAGTTTGAAATTTCGGGACAACCTCCTTTTGCACCTCTTGAAGCCTTGAACAAAGGCGTCCATAACAGCCTCGCGAAATTCCGAGGCAAAATTGGGAGAACTTTTGTATTCCTCGATGGCCTACCGAACCCGAGCCTCGGCCGCCGCTACCCTCTCTTGAGCCTTGGTCTCCGTTATAGCCATTTTATCTAGGGCTTCCTTCATTTCCTTCTTGGCCAGGGCCAGTTTCTCTGCAGCATCAAGGGCCGCCGCCTCCGTGTTGTCGGCCCGGTTTTTGGTGTATTCTAATTTGAGGATGGCTTCCTTTAATTTTTCCTCAGTTGGTAGCAGCTTCACCCTAGTTTCGGATAGCTTCGCATCCAGGGTCTGCAGCTCCCTCTCGGCCCTCTCTGCCACGCGCGGTTGTCCTCCCGAATGGCCTAAAGGTCAAGTGACGCCTTCAATTCTCGGGCCTTTACTTCCGATAATTCTTTCTTCAGGCCCTCGTTGTTGGACTTGGTGTTGACTAGATCCTCACGGAGTACGAAGAGGCCGTTGGACATCTACGTTAAAAAGTAGTTGATGAGTGCGGGAATTTTATAATCAAGGAAAAAGAAAAATCGGGGAAGGAAAGAAAGGAGGGAGACCATGATTTTACCTAGAGCGCAGCTGTAAACATCGTATCGAAAGATTCCTCCAGGGGTAGGCCCCTCATTTTGGCCTGAAACCGGGGCAAAATCGAGAGTTTAAGAACCGTTTCTGATAAACGGCTCTTATACGCCAAGCCCTGACCGGGCATCTCTGAGGGTTGGATCGGATCCTTCGAGATGTCCGGGGGAGCGGAAACATCTACTCCTTCTGGCGATTGCGGGTCTGGCGGGCAGGTCTCGGCCAACCCTTTGCTCCCGGAGGGCTCCCCAATATCTCTGGCGGAGGGGGAGGCGGCCCCCGATGGCCCCTCCACAGGGAGACCCTTAATAGGTATCCCGACGGGGAGATTCTCCTCTCCCTCATCCTCCTCCACTAATATAGCCTCGGGGAGAGTTGCCGGAGGCTGGGTTGAATGTCCCGGCTCCCTTTGACAAGGCCTTTTCTGCTCGGCCCTAGTCACGTCACGGGCATTTCCTTTCCTCTTCCGAAGGCCTGATATTATTGCATCCTGAGAGAACTTCATTGATGCAAAATCGAGAATCCAAAGTTAATCAAAAAAGTGCTCTAGAGATGCCACATGTAAGTAAAAGGTGTGTGCTAAAATTCATTCTCATACACGTACTCGAATACAAAATACCCAAAAAAAAGAAAAAAAAAAGAAAGAAAATGGAAAAAAAAAAGAGAAAAGAGAAGAAGAAAGAGGAAGATAGTGATAACAAAAACAAAACTCTTCGAAGCTCACCGGGCGCTATAGGCAGTGACACCGGCATAGACGCAATCTCCCAAAGGTTATCCTCTGATAATAGTTCCTTACTAGGGGGCACGACGGTGGATACCAGAATATTAAACAACTCCTGATCTCTCTCCTCGATAGTCGAGTTCTGATTAGAGCTGGTATCAGGAACACCCTAGTTCACATCCACCCCCTCTAGATGAGTGTAAAAAAACCGCGACTTCCATCCCTTGATTTTGGAGGAGAGGTTGAGCCCTAGGACTCTCCTAGGCCTAGACGCAAAACTCCACCACCCATCCCTTATGGGATTTCGAATCCTATACAAAGCCCTAAATAGGGAGAGCCGGGCGGGAGCCCCATGGAAATGACAAAGCACTAAAAAGGAAAAGACGATGCGGATGGAGTTAGGGGTAAGCTGTGCCGGGATGAGATGGTATCTATTTAGCAAATTTACGAAGAAGGGATGCAAAGGCAGTCGAAGGCCACATTTGAAAAACTCTTCGTACAGCGCGACCTTCCTCGGTTGCGTGAGAGTGACCCTATCTTCGGGGAGGGGAACGGAAAGACGAATATTGCTGGGGATTTCAAACCGAGCCCTAAGGTTCCTAAGATCCTGAGAGGACGTGGTTGAAGCAATCTCCGTCGGATCGGCGGACTTAGGGATGGTTACTGAGAGACCTACCTCATGGCTGGTAAAATGAAGAGGAAACCCTAGGCGATGGGGGTAATGCCCTAGACGCTAGCCGTGAGACTGGTTGATCCCCTCGAATGGTCACGCCTCCGAGAGCTTGGCGGCATGCCTGGATAACCTCCTCGTGGGAAGGCTCGATCAGAGGGCTCTTGCCTTTCCGATCTTGACGAGGATCCATAGAGAAGAAAAAGGAGAAAGAAGGGTCGACTAACCTGGGCTTGAAAGAACGAAGATACAGAGACGTGATAAGAATAAAAGGCGAGGAAGTAAAGAGGACGGACCCACTTTTATATATATATTTTTTAAACATAATCCCTCGAGCGCCACAAAACCATGCGGCGACCCTTGAGTGGGATCGGACAGACGAAAAGGCGCTATCCTCTTAGGGATACGCGCCTTCATTTTCTCTTTTTCGAAATGTCAATCTATAGCATTTACGAATTTAAATTTAGTTTTCCGCCTCTCCCCCTTCTGCACGTGCCATGCGGCTGAGCACAAGGGACAGAGGTGAGGGGGCATATGATATGGTCAAGAAACGAATATGGGTCAAGACACGGTCAGTCCGTGGGGAATACGTTGGAACCCTCGGCACAGGACCCTGGTCAAGTATGGCCCCCAAGCTTTGGACGGTCCCTGAGCTCTGGGTGGCCTCCAGGATCTGGGCGGCCTTCCGGTCCTGGGCGGCCCAGAGGTCCTGGACGGCCCCCGAGCTATGGGCAGCCTCCGGGGTCTGGACGGCCTCTCGATCTTGGGTGGCCTCCCAGTCCTAGGCGGCCCCCCAAGTCCTGGATGGCCCCAAGCTCTGGGCGATCTCCGAGCTCTGGGCAGCCTCCTAGGTCTGGGCGGCTTTCCGGTCCTGAGCGGCCCAGAGGTCCTGGACGGCCCCGGAGCTCTGGGCAGCCTCCAGGGTCTGGGCGGCCTCCTGGTCTTGGGCGGCCCCCAAGCTCTAGGCGACCCCCAAGCTTTGGGCAGTCCCCGAGTTCTGGGCGGCCTCCAGGGTTTGGGCGGCCTCCCGGTCCTGGGTGGCCCCCAGGTCCTGGGCGGCCCCCAGGACCTGGGCGGCCCCAAGCTTTGGACGGTCCCCGAGCTCTGGGCGGCCTCCAGGGTCTGGGCGGCCTCCCAGTCCTGGGCGGCCCACAGGTCCTGGACGGCCCCCAGGGTCTGGGCGGCCCCTAGGTCCTGGACGACCCCCAAGCTCTGGACAGTCTTCGAGTTCTGGGCGGCCTCTCGGCCAAGGGAAAATTATTCTTATTGGAAAGCTAGAATGGGGATATTCATTCAAGCTTCTGATTATGAGCTATGGGGTGTTATAATCAATGGACCTAGTACACCCACACATGTTATAGATGGCACTATTGTTCCTAAGCCCGAAAGGGACTGGAATGATAATGATAGGAAAATGGCACAGCTTAATGCTAAGGCCATGAATTTATATTGCTCCTTAGATGCTAATGAATTCAATAGAATCTCCACATGTAATTCCGCAAAGGAGATTTGGGATAGATTAGAGGTTACCCATGAGGGTACCAATCAAGTAAAAGAATCTAAAATTAATATTCTTGTTCATAAATATGAATTATTTAGCATGGAACAATCTGAAACCATTGCATGCATGTACACTAGATTCACAGATATTGTAAATGGTTTGAAAAGTCTTGGTAGACATATACTAACTCTGAACTTGTTCGAAAAATTCTTAGGTCTTTACCAAGATCATGGGAAGCAAAATGACAGCAATCCAAGAAGCTAAGGACCTCAACACTTTACCCTTAGAGGAGCTTCTAGGATCTCTTATGACCCATGAGCTGACTATGAGGCAGCATGTAGAGGAGGACACAAAGAAAAAGAAAGTTATTGCCCTCAAAGCTGCAAAAGAAGAAGAGAGCAGCAGTGATGATGATGATGATAATGATGAAGAGACTGCTCTCTTAGCAAAGAAATTTAAGAGATTTATGAGGAGAAAGAAACCCTTCCACAAGAAAAAATTTGGAGCTAAGTGGGAAGGAGAAAAGGATAAGAATAAGGACAAGGACAAAGAAAAAGAGAAAGACCCCTTGACTTGCTATGAATGTAATAAACCGGGGCACTTTAGGAATGAATGTCCAAATTGAAGAAAGCCTACAAAAAGAAAAAGAAGGCTTATGTGGCGACATGGAGTGACAGCGAGGAATCTTCTTCCGAAGAAGAAGAACAAAAGGAAGTCGCAAACGTATGTTTATGGCGGACGACAATGATGAGGTAAGTTCCGACAACCCTTGCGATGAATTTGCTTTTGATGAACTTTTTGATGCTTTTAATGAACTTGTTGGGGATTTCAAAGTTTTGAAAAAGAAATACAAATTTTGAAAAATGAAAACTTAACTTTCATTCAAGAAAAGGAAAATCTTAACAATGAAATTAAGAAACTTAAATCTGAAAATAAAATTTTAATGAATGAAAAGGAATCAATCTCAAATGAAAAAGATAAACTAAGGAAAGAGGTTGAAAAACATAAGAACATAGTTGATAAGTTTACATTAAGTTCAACTAAATTAGACATTGTTAAATAGTCAAAAAGCAGTTTTTGACAAAGCCGGATTAGGATATAACACTTTAAGAAAACAAAAATCACTTAAAAATATTTTTGTGCGTGCTGGCCAAAGTAATTTACATGCTTTAAATGTAATCAAAAGGACATAAATCTTATGAATGTAAAATTCTAAAACCTAATAAAAACTTAAATGTTAAAGGAAAGAAAATATGGGTTCCGAAAGGAACAATATTTGTTGCTACTAACCATGAAGGACCCAAGAAAGCTTGGGTACCTAAACATAAAGTTTGATATCATTGCAGGAATGTCTTGTGGCCAAGAGATCAAAGAGAAAGTGGTATCTTGATAGTGGCTGCTCAAGACATATGACGGGTGACAAAGAAGAATTCATCACCCTGAAGAAAAGAAAGGAGGAGTTGTTACATTTGGCGACAATGGCAAAGGCCAAATCTTGGGGTTTGGTAACATTCAAATAACTCCCTCCACATTTATTGAAAATGTACTTTATGTTGATGGTTTAAAGCATAACTTAATTAGTATAAGTCAATTATGTGACAAAGGTTTTAAAGTATCATTTGAATCTTCTTTATGCACTGTAGCTAATCCCATTGATAATAGCATTGTTTTTATTGGAAATAGAAATGGCAATGTATACATGATTGATTTAGACAAATTGTCTACTAATAATCATTGCTTAGTTGCTAATAATGCTAATATGAATGAGATTGGTTGGTTGTGGCATCGAAGATTAGGTCACGCAAGCACACACCTGATTTCAAAACTAATTAGAATGGATTTAGTAAAAGGTTTACCTAAATTAGATTTTGAAAATAAAATATGTGATGCATGTCAGTTTGGAAAACAAACGAGAAGTTCTTTCAAATCTAAAAATATTGTTTCAACTTCTAGGCCATTAGAGCTACTTCACATGGACCTTTTTGGACCAACTAGAACCACAAGTCTAGGAGGAAAGAAATATGGTCTTGTGATAGTAGATGATTACTCTAGATTCACTTGGGTAATGTTTTTAGCTCACAAAGATGAGACTTTCTCGATATTCATGAAATTCTTCAAGAAAGTAACAAATGAGAAAAACACTACCATAGTGTCTCTAAGAAGTGATCATGGAACTGAATTTGAAAATCACTTATTTGAAAGTTTTTGCAATGAAAATGGTATTAATCATAATTTTTCTGCACCTAGGACCCCACAACAAAATGGTGTAGTTGAAAGGAAAAATAGGACTCTAGAAGACATGGCCCGTACCATGCTATGTGAAAGTAAACTCCCGAATACTTTTGGGCGGAAGCTATTAACACAGCATGTTACATCCTAAATAGAGCTTAATAAGACCTATTTTAAAGAAAACACCTTATGAATTATGGCATGATAGAAAACCCAATATAAATATTTTCATGCATTTGGTTGTAAATGTTTTGTTCACAATAATGGTAAAAATAATTTAGGCAAATTTGATGCTAAATCTGATGAAGGAATATTCTTAGGATACTCAACAACTAGTAAAGCATATAGAGTATTTAACAAGAAAACTTTAGTTGTTGAAGAATCCATTCATGTAGTTTTTGATGAATCTTTAGCAACCCGTTCTGAAAAATTGATGATGAAGAAGATACAAACATAATTGAAAAAGATCTTGAAAAATTAAATATTGATGTATCTTTAGATCAAGAACAAGAAGCTAAAGATAATGATTCACCTAAGGATGATGATACTAACACTAATCATAATGATGTAGATCTACCTAGGGATTGGAGATATGCTTATAGTCACCCTAAGGAATTGATTATAGGTGATCCATCTCAAGGAATAAGAACTAGATCATCTATGAGAAATAGTAATCATCTTGCATTTGTATCACAAATTGAACCTAAAACTATTGAAGAAGCTGAAAAAGATAATAATTGGATGTTAGCAATGCAAGAAGAATTAAATCAATTCACTAGAAATAATGTATGGACTTTAGTTGAAAGACCTAAAAATCATTCTGTTATAGGATCAAAATGGATATTTAGAAATAAACTAGATGAAAATGGCATAGTAATTAGAAACAAAGCTAGATTAGTTGCAAAAGGATATAATCAAGAAGAAGGTATTGATTTTGATGAAACCTTTGCACCAGTAGCTAGATTAGAAGCCATTAGGCTATTACTTGCATTTGCATGTCATATGAATTTTAACTTATTTCAAATGGATGTAAAAAGTGCATTTTTAAATGGATTTATAAATGAAGAAGTATATGTAGAACAACCACCAGGTTTTGAAGATCACGAATTTTCAAATCACGTTTTTAAATTGCACAAAGCATTATATGGTTTGAAACAAGCACCTAGAGCTTGGTATGATAGATTAAGTAAATTTTTAATTGAAAATGATTTTATAAGAGGAAATGTTGATAAAACATTGTTTTTGAAAAGAAAAGGTAAAGATTTATTAGTAGTTCAAATATATGTTGATGACATTTTTGGTGCTACTAACAATATTCTATGTCAAGAGTTTGCTAAGTTAATGCAGGGAGAATTTGAAATGAGCATGATGGGAGAACTCAACTTCTTCCTTGGACTCCAAATCAAACAAAGCAAAGAGGGAATCTTTATCAACCAAACAAAGTACACAAGAGAAATTCTAAAGAAGTTTGGTATGGAATCAATTAAACCCCTCGGAACACCAATGAGTCCTTCATGCAAGCTGGACAAAGATGAAGAAGGTAAGAAGGTTGATCAAAATATTATCGAGGTATAATCGGATCCCTACTTTACTTAACTGCAAGTAGACCAGACATAATGTTTGTTGTTTGCTTATTTCAGTCTGAACCTAAAGAATCACATTTAATTGCTGTTAAAAGAATACTAAGATATTAAGTGGAACAAAAAATGTAGGTTTATGGTATTCTAGAGACTCAACATTAAATCTGATTGCATACACTGATTCTGATTATGCTGGATGTAAGTTAGATAGAAAAAGCACAAGTGGTGCATGCCAATTCTTAGGAAGTAACTTAATCTCATGGTTTAGCAAAAAGCAAAATTCAGTTGCATTATCAACTACTGAAGCTGAATATGTAGCAGCTGGAAGTTGCTGTGCTCAAATCCTATGGATTAAGCGACAACTTGAAGACTATGGTATCACACTTGATAAAACACCTATAAGATGTGATAACACAAGTGCAATTAATCTAACTAAAAATCCAATTCAACATTCAAGAACAAACACATAGAAATTAGATATCATTTTATAAGAGAACATGTTGCAAATAATGAAATTGTCTTGATTATGTTAACACTGAAGAACAATTAGCAGATATATTTACAAAACCCTTAAGTGAAGAAAGATTCTGTTATCTTAGAGGAGAGTTAGGGATTTGTGATCCATTAGAATGAATTTGAAACCCCTAAGGAAATTTTATCTAAGATTCTTTCAAATCCTTGATCTTTAAGGAAATCTTATCTAGAATTCATATCTAATTGATCCATTCATATTCAATGATTATTTTATCAATTTTATGATCAAATTCCGGACACATTTCAGAAATTTCATGTTTTTGCTCTGAAATGGTCTCGGAGCCGACTCGGTGAGTATCGGAGTCGACTCCTGGTTTCTACTGAAACTCTCGGGTCGACCCCTTCTCGGCGCGAGTCGACTCCACTTCGGGATGGTTTTCTGTGACTGTCCGGAGTCGACCCCTTGCTTTGCGCGAGCCGACTCGAAGTGGTCCCAGGTTGATTTATCTAGGGCAGAGTCGACTCGCCGTTCATTTCTAATTCAATCTCTCAAAATACTCTCTCCAAAATATCTCCAGACCTTCCAAATTCCCAAAATCCTGATTAATCCTTCCAATCGACCAATGGCACCCAAAACTCGAGGTTCCAATCTTGCTGCGGCCGGTGTGAAGAGGAAGAGAGCCGTGAGGAAGACGGTGAGGCGTCCGGTTCGTGAGCCTTCTCCAAGCACGGATTCACTTCATCATCTTCAACTCCCAATGCTTCTCCAGCCACTGCTCCTTCTCAGGTAGATAGATTAGCAGATAGAATCATTACCACGGGTAGAAAAGGATTTTGAATTATTTGAGGCAGAGGGATTTCTATTAGGGAGACAATTGATAGAGATGGGTTGGGAGAAGATCTGTTCCCTGGATTGCCCTACTTATCCCGCTCTTGTAAAGGAGTTTTATAAGAACTCTAGAGGAGATCATGGTCTCATAAGCACTGTGAGAGGAAATAGGATCTCAGTGACTGTAGAGCTCTGTCAAGACTATTGGATCTACCCATGTCAGGAACTGCTACATTTTCTTCTGAAGACCGAAGCCCTGCTCTTCTAGATTACTTAACCGGAAGTTGTCGGTTTTGAGGAAGTTTTTGCCAACCAATTATCCTTAGAACTGAGATTGCTTCATAACATTGTAGTAGGATTCTTTTTCCCAAAATAGGAAGATTTGATTATGTGTCTGAAAGGGATATTTTTGTGATGGATGCTATTGTTACGGGCAAACCATAACCTTCCCAGTATGATTCTTTGGTATATTGCTGACTGTGGAGGAAAGAGAAAATCTAGCTTGCCCTATGGTATGATCCTCACTAAGATTTTCCAGAGCCAAGGGATTGTTATTTCTGATAGTGAGCCAATGAGGAACCTGAGACACAGACTTTTATAGCTTGGCCACCATTCATCGGATGGGTTTTATTAAGAAAATGGGAATGGGAGAGGAAAGGATTAGTAGAAGAGAGAGCTACGGATGTTGAGGCACCAGGACCATCAGTTAGACACTCTTCACCTGCACCTCCGAGCCCTCCTACTTCTGCACCTGCTCCTACCCCTGCTCCAGTTATTTGATCAAGCTTCATCCTCTTCTGCTGGCTTCTCAGAACTACATTAAAGCAACTCAAAGGACTTTTGATGATCAGTCAGAAAATTAAATCAGAGTTTGAAATAAGTTCATGAATCTAAAGGAAACTCTATATTCTTTGGATGAAGAATCACTAAAATTGAGTCTACTCTCAGCACTTCTTCAGAATCTTTAAGTGGAGATCTCAAGAACATATTTGAAGAACTTAAAGATATCTGCGGAGATGGGAGAAACCTACTCTAAGTGCAATGCGGAGCTACAAGATAAAATTTTGACTGCTTGCACCTTTGTGGATGAGAGGCTAAAAGACTATGTAAAAATCCAATCAGATGGAATGAAGAATATAAAGATCATTTGACTAGGATTGTTAGAACTCATTTCTAATGTATTAGATACTCAATCCTTGCTATGTATTGAAGTTATGTTATGTTTTACATTTTGGTATCAATGTATTAGACATTTGATGTATTAGACTCTTTGATGAAATGAAATGTCAATTTTGTTTACTCAATGTATTTCTTTCTATCAATGAATGAATGAATGTTTATGCTTCTCTACCTTTTTGTTGATAACAAAAAAGGGGGAGAGTTTTATAGTTTTATGATTGAATATGCATATGAGAAAATCAAATTAATCAATGAGATAATTAATTGAATGATTAAGTTTCATAGGGGGAGCTACCTCATTCAGGGGGAGCCTAAGCCTACTATGAAAAAAAATAAATTCACAATCAATCATGCATAAACTCAATGTTTTTGTCATCATCAAAAAGGGGGAGATTGTTGGAAGATTATTGAAAAATTATATGCCCCAATCTTATTGATTTTGATGATTACCAAAAGCCATGAGTATATTAAAAGATGTAATGAGTTTATTTACATGAGCAATGAATTTATTTTGAACAATCAATGAGAATGTTAAAGTTTGACTTTAATCATTTTGAAAGTAACTTCAAGCTCAATGTTTAAGCTTTCAAAAAGAAATTTTATAATTCATAGATTAATCAATGAGTTTTTGGAATACTTCTTGAATTAATTCTTAATGTCAATTTTATTGAATTCAAGTCAAAACAATGATTTAAAATGAATCTGGAACGATTTTAAAGTCAATCAGAAAACTTTCTGATTTTTGATACGTTCCGGAGCCGACTCTTGAGTTTCAGAGTCGACTCCCCTCAGAGAACAGAAATGTCTATCTGTCTCGAGTCGACCCACGTAATTTCATGAGTCGACCCCCGATTCTGTCGAGCCGACTCCATGACTGTGCGAGTCGACTCCGCTCAGACACCAGAGTGTGTTTTTCTGAGCACTTCGCGAGTCGACCCCAACTTTTCATGAGTCGACCCCCGACTTTCAGGAGTCGACACTTTACTTTTGGTGAGTCGACCCTTGACTT
>UESW01003136.1:100059-114944 GCA_900491605.1 Calamus simplicifolius | reverse complement strand
GTCCCGCCGAGTCAGCCAAGGCCATCCCGCCGGCCCGACTCGGCCCCATCTCCAAGTCCGCCTCGGCCCCGCCCCGGCACTGCCTTGCCGGCTTGGCCCCAGCCATCTCTCGACCCAGCTCGGCCCTGACGAGTTATCAGCCCCAGCGGTTCAAAAAATCTCTCTGCCTCTGACCCGACAACGTCAGCGCCGACGCGCCGCCCAACAGCCCAGCTGCTGATGGGACGTAACCCACCAACCAGCCCAGATTCACGCAACGGCTCAGCAGACCTTCTGACTTCACGAAAACCCACGTGATCGTGCCAGCGTCAACCCCTATAAAAGGGTAAATTACGTCGAGAACCAGGTAACGCATTTTACACACTTGATGCCCTAATTCTCAGAAGGAACTACCGATCCTTCTGAGACCTCTCCCTCCTCAAGAGCTCTCTCGAGCTCCTTCTCTGCTGTGACCTCTGTCACTAACTTGGGCATCGGAGGGTCCCACCGGAGAACCCTCTCCGGTCTTGGGACTTCTTTGCAGGCAACCGGTGAAGAAAAGAGCCTCCGTTCCCGACGTCCAGGAGAGGTGATCGAGCGTCATCAGATTGGCGCGCCAGGGGGGGGGATAAGAAAAAGTAGCGAACGTCTCCCTGAGCTACATCCTTCGTCCCCTCTCTTCTCCAGAAGCCATGGTGGTGACGAGCTCAGGATGCCTCCGTCAGCTGTCCGGCGGGGCTCCCGCCAGCTGGCAGCAGGAGGCCAATCCCCCTGCTACTAACCCTCCGGTTGCCGGCCCGCCGGACGCCGCTGTCCAAACAGCGGAGCAGCTGGCAACCCTCTCCCAGCAAGTTCAGAATCTCACTGCCATGGTCCACGGGCTCCAGCAGCAGCAGTCCATGGCCACCCAGCACCAGACTGCTCCCCCCGCCAGTCAGCAGTCGGCGAGGGGAGGCCCCCCGGCGGGGGACCGGCCGACGTCAAGCTTCCCCCAGGAAGCCTCGCCGCGAGCCCTCCAAGCGGCCACGGTCCCCTGACCACGGCCCCAGCGAGTTTCCTCCCAAGCCATCATCACGAGGAACCCAGGCGGAAGTCCCGACTTCCGTCTCCATCTTCTGCCTCCTCTTCTTCTTCTTCCTCCGAGCCATCTCGGAGGGCCCGACGATCAACCGCCAGGCGGAGGAACGCCTGGAGGAGTACAACCGGCGCCTCGACGAGCTCGCCAGGAAGATCAACCATCAGCCGGAGGAAGA
This sequence comes from Calamus simplicifolius, assembly GCA_900491605.1. NCBI lineage: Eukaryota > Viridiplantae > Streptophyta > Magnoliopsida > Arecales > Arecaceae > Calamus > Calamus simplicifolius. The sequence continues at coordinate 113,712 of UESW01003136.1, read as the reverse complement.
GTTCGACACTCGTCCTCCTTACACTCGCCGCATACTGGAGGAACCGGTTCCCTCCAGGTTCCGCTTCCCCCAGGTGGACCCGTACGATGGTACGACCGACCCCTCGACCACCTCGAGAGCTACAAGGCCATGATGCAAGTCCAGGGCGCCTCAGATGCCCTTCTCTGCAAGGCCTTCCCTGCAACTCTGCGGAAGGCCGCCCGTGCATGGCATTCACGCCTGTCCCCCCACAGCATAGACTCCTTCCGGGAGCTGGAGAGGGCATTTTGGCCCACTTTTGCCTGCCGCCGGATCCCAAGGGTGGCGGACAGCCTCTTCTCCGTCCGCCAGAAGGAAGGAGAGTCCCTGCGGGACTTCGTGTCCCGATTCAAAACCGCCGCCCTCGAGGTCTACCATCTCGATGATGCGGTGGCCACCCTGGCGCTGAAGCGGGGACTCCTTCCGTCCCGCTTCACCTTCTCCCTGGACAAGAAGCCCCGAGCTCTTACTCCGACCTCCTCCTCCGGGCCCAGAAGTACATCCGGGCAGATGAAGCCGACCTCACCCGCGGGAGTCTTCGAAGGGCTCCAGCCACAAATCCGCTCGCCCTGAGCCGAGCGGACCTCCCGACATCGCCGATCCGACCCACCTCGCCGGTCCGACAACAGGCGCCGAAGCCCTATCCCCGACGAGGGTAAGCTCACTCCTCTCCTTGCCCCTCGATCCCACATCCTGATGGAGATCGAGGGCGAGCCCTACCTTCAACGTCCTCCCCCCATGAAGAAGGGTGTATCCCGCGACAGAAGCCGCTACTGTCGATTCCACCGGGACTACGGCCACGACACCGACAGCTGCTACAGCTTGAAGCGGGCCATCGAGGAGCTCATCCAACGGGGCTACCTCGGCAAGTACGTCCAGAAGACCACAGCCGCTGCCGGCCATCATGGGGCCTCCACCAGCTCAAGCCGCCGTCGACAACACTCCCACGGAGCGGACTGTCGGGATGGTGTCCTGGGGGTCAGCCTCTGCGTCCAAGCGGCCGAGGGGGGAGGATGCTCCAAATAATGTAATGCCCCAGGGGGAGACTGCTGTAATGAAAATGTAAACAATGAAGGCGTAGTCGTCGCTATGACGATCGCCAAACACCCTGTAAAAAGGATATTAGTTGATAGTGGCAGCTCAGCTGACATCCTTACTTACGACGCCTTTGTTCGGATGGGTTTATCTGTTGACTCCCTTCAGCCCGTGGCGACCCCGCTAGTCGGATTCACTGGAGATTCTGTGAGGGTCGAGGGCGAAATATCCTTGCCTGTGACGGCCGGAACCCCGCCATGCCAAAGCACCGTGATCATGAAATTCCTAGTCGTGAGGGTCCCTTTGGCATACAACGCCATTCTTGGGCATCCGGCCTGAATCTTTTGGACGCGGTTATCTCCACCCGACGTCTACTGGTGCAGTTCCCCACCAGCGAGGGAGTTGGAGAAATGCGCGGGGAGATAAGCCCGGTCTTACCTTGCTATCATGCGGCGTCAAGCCCTTTGGAGGCCGACCCGGCCCTGGAAGCGTCCGACCCTAGAGATTCCGCCAAAGGAGGGGAGCCCGCCGAGCACCTCCTGACTTTCCCCCTCAAGATGACCCAGCAAGGACCGTCCGTGTGGGCGGACTCCTTCCCCTGGAAGACCGGGAGCGCCTCTTAGCTTTCCTACGGGCTAACTCGGACGTATTCGCCTGGTCAGCGTCTGACATGCCCGGCATCCCTCCGGAGGTCATCACCCATAAGCTCAACATCGACCCGCGCCACCGTCCAATCCGTCAAAAGAAGAGGAGCTTTGCCCCCGACCGACAAAGGGCGATTGATGAAGAAGTCAACAAGCTGATCAGCGCCGGCCACATCCGGGAGGCGCACTACCCAAGCTGGCTGGCCAACGTAGTCATGGTGCGCAAGGCAAACGGAGCTGGAGGATCTGTATAGACTTCACCGACCTCAACAAGGCGTGCCCAAAAGACAGCTTTCCCTTGCCAAGAATTGACCAGCTGGTCGATTCCACCTCTGGTCACGAGCTTCTCAGCTTCATGGACGCCTTCTCCGGATATAATCAGATAAGGATGGACCCCGGCGACGAGGAGCACACCTCCTTCGTGACAGAGAAAGGCATTTACTGTTACAAGGTGATGCCTTTCGGCCTCAAGAATGCAGGAGCGACCTATCAAAGGCTGATGAACAAGGTGTTCCAGGACCAGCTCGGCCGGAACATGGAAGTCTATGTGGACGACATGCTGACGAAGAGCACCCATGCCGCCGACCACATCTTCGACCTGGAAGAAACTTTTAACAACCTCCGTCGCTTCCAAGTCAAGCTGAACCCTAAGAAGTGTGCTTTTGGGGTCATGGCAGGTAAATTTCTGGGCTTTATGGTGACCCAGCATGGAATCGAGGCGAACCCAGAGAAGATCAGTGCCATACTTGACATGAGGCCGCTGTCCAACAAGAAGGAAGTGCAACGGCTAACGGGAAGGATAGCGGCTCTGAGTCGTTTCCTCTCAGATCGGCAGAGAGGTGCTTGCCTTTCTTCAAGGCCCTGCGGAAGGTGAACGGTTTTGCATGGACGGATGACTGCCAGGAAGCTTTCGATGGCTTAAAGGCGTGTCCTCCCCACCGCTCCTCTCCAAGCCGAGAGACGGGGAGAGTCTTTTCCTTTACTTAGCCGCCTCCTCAGAAGCCGTCAGCTCAGTCCTGGTGCGCCTAGACGCTGACGGAACCCAAAGGCCAGTCTACTACGTGAGCAAGGTCCTGCACGATGCCGAGGTCAGGTATTCCAAAACAGAAAAAGTCATTTTCGCCTTGATAGTTTCTGCCCAGCGTCTTCGCCCGTATTTCCAAGCCCATCCTGTCGTAGTGCTCATGGACCAACCTCTCCGAGCCATCCTGGCCCGTCCGGATACTTCGGGTCGACTCGCCAAATGGGCCATCAAGCTGGGAGAATTCGACATCTCTTTCCAAGCACGACCGGCCTTGAAGTCCCAAGTCCTGGCCGATTTCCTGGTCGAGTGCACTTGGGCGGAAGAAGATCTCAAGGAGGATCCCTGGGGAGCAGCCCAGGCCCGAGCCGAGCGGTGATAGAGAGACCTGGATCCTCCATGTGGACGGCGCATCGAATTCTCAAGGGAGTGGCGCCGGCCTCATTCTTGCCGGGCCAGGAGGAGAGAGAACCGAGTGCGCCTGAGATTTCTTTTGAAGCCACCAACAACTAGGCGGAGTACGAAGCCCTGCTGGCCGGGTTAAGATTAGCCCAGGAGGTTGGAGCAAAGCACTCAGAGCCTACACGGACTCGCAACTCGTCTCCGGGCAAATCAACGGAGAGTATGAGGGCGCGACCCCGTTATGGCGCAATATCTGAAAAAGGTTCAACTCTTGACCTCCTCACTGCCCCACTTCAGCATCAGTTACATCCCCCGGAGTGAAAACGCAAAGGCCGACATCCTCTCTCGACTGGCTACCTCCGTCGATGGCCTGACAAGGGATGCCTACATTCGAATATCTAGAAAGGCCCAGCATAGAGGGCGGGGAGGAAGTCCTCCCGCTCGCCCCGGAACCTACATGGATGGACGCCTATGTCCGCTACCTCACCGACGGCACCCTCCCTGACGACCATAACGAAGCCAGATTACTCAAGTGGAGGGCTCCAAGTTCATCCTCCTCGGCGGGCGCCTGTACAGAAGGTCATTCTCCTACCCGTTGCTTAAATGCGTAGGCCCCGCCAATGCCGACTACATCCTCAAGAAATCCACGAGGGCATTTGCGGGAACCATCTGGGGGGCAGATCCTTAGCCCAGAAGGCCTCCGTCAGGGGTACTTCTGGCTCACTATGAAGGAGGACGCGGCCAAGCTAGTTCAAAGGTGTGACGGTTGCCAGCGCCATGCACACATCCAGCGTCAGCCGTCTACCCCGCTGAGCCCGCTCTCGGCTCCATGGCCCTTTGCCCAATGGGGAATGGACATCCTTGGACCATTCCCCCCAGCTTCAGGGTAGCGAAAGTTCTTGCTAGTCGCCATCGACTATTTCACCAAGTGGGTCGAGGTCGAGGCATTGGCCAAAATCACCGAGAGCAAAGTTAAGGCTTTCTTCTGGAAGTCGATCATATGCCGCTTTGGCTTGCCTCACACCCTCGTCACGAACAACGGCCGCCAATTCAACAACGAGGCGTTCAACGCCTTCTGCGAGGAGCTAGGCATTCACCACCGATTCACCTCTGTCGGCCACCCCCAGACCAACGGGGAGGCTGAGTCATGAACCGCACCATCCTCAGAGGGCTCAGGACTCGCTGGACGGCTCCAAAGGACACTGGGTAGAAGAGCTCCCCAGTGTGATATGGGCTTACCACACAACGCCAGAGCCCCGATGGGCGAAACTCCTTTCAGCCTCTCCTTCGGATCCGAGGCCATCATTCCCGTCGAGATCGGATTGCCCAGTCCACGTGTGGAGTCCTTCAGTGAGGAGGGCAACTCCGCGCTGATCCGAGCCAACCTAGACTTCATCGACGAGGCGCATGACAAAGCGAGACTGCGCATGGCGACCTTTCGCCAGCGAGCGGCCAAGTACTACAACGCCCAGGTTCGTCCCAAGGTTTTTCGCCGCAGAGACTTAGTGCTACGAAAGGCCGAGGTATCAAAGCCTACCGAGAGGAGCAAGCTGTCCCCCAACTGGGAAGGTCCCTACCGTGTCGCCGAGGCGTTCCACCGGGGGGCATACAAGCTAGAAGAGCTCGACGGGAAGCCCATTCCACGTACCTGGAATGCGGACAACCTTCGCCGATATTATCAATGATGTACTCCCAGGGGCATAAGTAACAAGGAAAAAGGTTCTTTTTGGCGACATAGTTTGTCCACCCTTGCGCCAAGCCTCTCAAAAGGAGCTCACTGGCATCGCGGCCCACGGGACACCACTCGGCTCTGGCACGGCGGTGCCCCCGAGTTGGTTAAGTCCCTAAAGGCTCCGTACCCGGCTGAGTCGCCACCTGGGTGGAACACAAACCCCCAGGCTGGTTCAAAAGGAGCTCACTGGCATCACGGCCCACGAGACACCACTCGGCCCCAGCACGGAAGTGCCCCCGAGTTGGTTAAGTCCCTAAAGGCTCTGTACCCAGCTGAGTTGCCACCTGGGCGGAACACAAACCCCTAGGCTGGTTCAAAAGAAGCTCACCGGCATCGCGGCCCACGGGACACCACTCGGCCCCGACACGGCGGTGCCCCCGAGTTGGTTAAGTCCCTAAAAGCTCCGTACCCGGTGAGTCGCCACCTGGGTAGAACACAAACCCCCAGGCTGGTTCAAAAGGAGCTCACTGGCATCACGGCCCATGGGACACCACTCGACCCCGGCACGGCGGTGCCCCCGAGTTGGTTAAGTCCCTAAAGGCTCCGTACCCGGCTAAGTTGCCACCTGAGCGGAACACAAACCCCCAGGCTGGTTCAAAAGGAGCTCACTGGCATCGCGGCCCACGGGACACCACTCGACCCTGGCACGGCGGTGCCCCCGAGTTGGTTAAGTCCCTAAAGGCTCCGTACCCAGCTGAGTCGCCACCTGGGCAGAACACAAACCCCCAGGCCGGTTCAAAAGGAGCTCACTGGCATCGCAGCCACGGGACACCACTCGGCCCGGCACGACGGTGCCCTCGAGTCGGTTAAGTCCCTAAAGGCTCCGTACCCGGCTGAGTCGCCCCTCGCAGCGGCTCCAAACCCCCAGGCTGGTTCAAAAGGAGCTCACTGACATCGCGGCCCATGGGACACCACTCGGCCCCGGCATGGCGGTGCCCCGCGTTGGTTAAGTCCCTAAAGGCTCCGTACCCGGCTGAGTCGCCACCTGGGCGGAACACAAACCCCCAGGCTGGTTCAAAAGGAGCTCACTGGCATCGCGGCCCACGGGACACCACTCGGCCCCGGCACGGCGGTGCTCCGAGTTGGTTAAGTCCCTAAAGGCTCCGTACCCGGCTGAGTCGCCACCTGGGTGGAACACAAACCCCCAGGCTAGTTCAAAGGGAGCTTACTGGCATCGCGGCCCATGGGATACCACTCGGCCCCGGCACGGCGGTGCCCCCGAGTCGGTTAAGTCCCTAAAGGCTCCGTACCCGGCTGAGTCGCCCCTCGCAGCACTCTACACCCCCGAGGCGGTTCAAAAGAAACCTGACAAACGCCCAGCTCTCAGGTCACCCTCCGGGGTTCACTCCCGGACCCCGTGTTGGGAAAGGATTACTGGCTGCCCTCAGCTAGCCAAAGAAGGCACACCGACGTCTGCCCAAGATAGCGCAAGGTGCCAAGGTAAAAGTTCTACACTCCTTTCGCTTAGCTGGTGCGGGGCACGCAAGCTCAAGGAGTGTGGGAGGCATTTGATGGGCCAGCTGACCCCATGAAAAATAAATTTTTTTGGACGGCCCAAAAGCCAATGGAGACCTGCCAAGCTTAGAATCTCCAAGCCAGGCGGCCCCGGCCATTCCCAGCCGACCCCGGCGTCTCCAAGCCATGCAGCCCCGGCGCATTCCCAGCCGGCCCCGGTGTCTCCAAGCTAGGCGGCCCCGGCACATTCCCAGCCGGCCCCGGCGTCTCCAAGCTAGCCGGCCCCGGGGCATTCCCAGCCAGCCGGCCCCGGCGTCTCCAAGCTAGCCGGCCCCGGCGCATTCCCAGCCGGCCCCGGCGTCTCCAAGCTAGCCGGCCCCGGCACATTCCCAGCCGGCCCCGGCGTCTCCAAGCTAGCCGGCCCCGGCGCATTCCCAACCGGCCCCGGCATCTCCAAGCTGGCCGGCCCGACTCGGCCCGGCTCCTCCGTCCCGCCGAGTCGGCCAAGGCCGTCCCCAGCTGGCTCGACTCGGCCCCAGCGTCCTCCGTCCCGCCGAGTCGGCCAAGGCCGTCCCGACCGGCCCGACTCGGCCCCGGCGTCCCCCGTCCTGCCGAGTCGGCCAAGGCCGTCCCCGGCCGGCCCGACTCAGCCCCGGCGTCCTCCGTCCCGCCGAGTCGGCCAAGGCCATCCCCGGCTGCCCGACTCGGCCCCGGCGTCCTCCGTCCCGCCGAGTCGGCCAAGGCCGTCCCCGACCAGCCTGACTCAGCCCCGGCGTCCCCCGTCCCGCCGAGTCGGCCAAGGCCATCCCCGGCCGGGCCGACTCGGCCCCGCGTCCTCCGTCCCGCCGAGTCGGCCAAGGCCGTCCCCGGCCGGCCCGACTCGGCCCCGGCGTCCTCCATCCCGCTGAGTCGGCCAAGGCCGTCCCCGGCCGTCTCGACTCGGCCCCGTCGTGTCCTATCCCGATGAGCCAGCCAAGGCCGTCTCCAGCCGCCCGACTCGGCCCCCAGCGCCTCCGGTCCCGCCGAGTCAGCCAGGGATGTCCCCGACTGGCTCGTCTCATCCCCATCGTCTCGAAGACCACCGATCCGGCCCCGCCCCGGCACTGCCTTGCCGGCTGGCTGGGCCCGGCCATCTCAGGTCGACCCAGCTCGGCCCTGACAAGAGGGACCCCCCGGTTCCCGCCAGATCAGCCCCAGTGGTTCAAAAACTGCCTCTCTGACGCACGCCGCCCGACAACATCAGACGCGCGGCGCACGCCGCCCGATAATGTCAGACGCGCGATGCACGCCGCCCAACAGCCCTGCTACTGATGGGACGTAACCCACCAACCAGCCCAGATTCGCGCAACGGCTCAGCAGACCTTCTGACCTCACGAAAACCCACATGATGGTGCAGCGCCAACCCCTATAAAAGGGTAAATTACATCGAAAACCAGGTAAGAGACATCTCACGCACTCGATGCCCTAACTCTCAAAGGAACCACCTGATCCTTCTGAGATCTCTCCCTCCTTAAGAGCTCTCTCGAGCTCCTTCTTGACTGTGACCTCTGTCACTAACTTGGGCATCGGAGGGTCTCACCGAAGAACCCTCTCCGGTCTTGGGACTTCTTTGCTGGCAACCCGGTGAAGGAAGAAGAGCCTCCATTCCCGACGTCTAGGAGGGTGATCGAGCGTCATCAAGTGCCATTTTTTTGGTACTACTGAAGCTCTCTTTTATTTAAGAAATAAAAAAGAATACTAGAAAAAGATTGCTTGCAGGTATTGGTACGTATGAAAGGAAGAAGATCAGGAGATAAATGCTCCCCGCTCTATACCATTTCACATTTACATGCACACCTATTGCAGTTTAAGCTTATGGACTCTTGTTATAACAAGTTCACACTCTTGAACTCCCTTCGACTTCTCCACATGTGAACATTCTAAAACTTTCGGCTTCAATTGTCCTTAGCAAGTTATTACTCAGGAAAAATTTTTGTATATCGTTTTCGATGCAGCAAGTCCTATATAAATTGCATCATTCTTTTTTATTAATCGATACCCATTAAAAAATGTTAAGACACCTTTACAACATCACAAGAGAAAAAATTACGACATTTCAGTTTTAAACTTACGACACCGTAGTTATAAAGTTAAGACACCCGTTCAGAAAGCAAAAAAAAAAATTACACCCCAGTTTTAAACTTACGACATCGTAGTTATAAAATTAAGACACTCGTTCAGAAAATAAAAAAAAATTACGACATCCTAGTTTTAAACTTAAGGCATCCGTTCAGAAAGGATGTTTGTACATAAATTCCAAAAAAAAAAAAGCACCTGTTCAATTTTTTTAAAAAATTTATGTAAAGACGGTCATAATTTTATAACTGTATCGTAAGTTTACAATTGAAGTATCGTAATTTTTTTTTGCTTTCTAAATGAATGTTTTAATTTTATAATTAAGCTTAAAACTAAGATATCATAAATTTTTCTTTGAGATATTATAAAACTGTTTTAATATTTTTTAATAAATATATATATATATAATTTAATAAAAAAATAATACAGCTCAGCTGCTGCACCGAACATTCAAAAGTCTTTTCCTATGACCAAGCTGAACTTTATTTCACAAAGAAAGAAGTCGAAAGCATTTTCAAGGTGGCGGTATTTTTCTTTTACCAAGTCCAGTCTCATGTTAGGTGAAAAGAAACCTGTCAGCCACCAAGAGATTAAATTATATCAGATATATAAGAAGACCATGTTTTCTATTCACCAGTCGTCAATTCAAGGTATGACTCAAGACAAAAGATAGTGCTTCGTTTCTTTCCCTTTCTTTTTTCTATAAACCCGTGAACTTCTGGAGCGGCTCTACGGTGAATGTGAGGTTAATGGGGCACATGATTTTGGGGCGCTTGCACATGTACGAAGTTTGCTCCTACGGATGCATGGACACGAGCGCGCAGATGCATGGAACAACGGTCCACCTCGGCGCCCGGGCGGTATGTAGCCTTCGCAAGAGACGAGACTGAATTCGAGGGATGGCGTAGTCTCCAAGGAGCGAAAGCGGCTATCTCCCCAAGTATTGTCACAGACTAGAGCAGGTGTGACACGTAACCACATGGGATAACAGTGACGTAGATTTTTTTTTTTGTTTTATAAAGAATAATCGTATCATTCTGATGCAAATATAAAATTTATTTAAATATAAAAATAAATAAAAACCTTTCGCTTTCAGACTTTAAATTTCAGAATAACGATAGCTAATGGGTACCGTTCGTATAGCCTTCACCCTTGATTATTATTGATGGGGCTTAAAAAAAAAAAAAAAAAAAAAAAGCAGCTTTCTCTCCATCAAAATCATTTTTAATGAGTGTACTGAACCACTGATAGATTAGATCAACCAATAATAATATTATATAATGTTTATTAATGTATGCGTATTGATAAATCAAATTTGTTAATCACATAAAAAAAAAAATTTACCTAAACTGATTATGCTCTAAGTCTTAAATATGTTAGCTAATCATGATATTATATGAAATTATATGATTTTTATTGTATTTCATTATTGGGTGTCCTTTTTTATAACAAATTATTTTAATAGGATTTTGACTTTATATGTTTATTTAATTTAAAATATAGAACTATTACTCCTTTTAAGTCAAAACTAATGGTATGCATCATGGCTATGAGAATGGGAGAAATGAGAGAGTGAGGTCACTTTTGTAGAATTTATCTACCAACTCCTTCTATCTTATATATATCTCCAACTACCAAATTAAAGTTAAGAATCGGTAGGTAAACTTCTAAGCCTAAGAGAATAATTTTTTAAAATAGAGATTCTCAAGCTTGTTAGGTTTTCAAAAATATTTTTATTTTTATTTTTTACTTTTTATCTTTAAAAAATATATTTAACAAATGCAAATAAAAGTTATTTTTTAATTTTATTATAAATAAAATGATAGGCCAAAAAATAAAATACCATTCACTTCCATTTTTCAATTTTGCCAATCATTATTTTTTTATTTCCTTCTTTCTTTTAATAAAAAAATCTTTAAACAATTTGTAATTTTTATTATTTAAGGCTTTTATTTCAAAATTTTTGTTTTATTTTCAATTATCAAACAAGTTTTTATAAGTCCTCTTTATTTTCTATGAAAATAAAAAAAAATTCTATATACATCCGATCCACGTGATACTCGTCATTTTAAGGTAATCTGATGACATTGTCTCGTCTAACTTAAAAAATTATAATCAAGCTATCATACCTTGCGCATGTCACAATAAGGGGATTTGGCCTTTGGCATCTTCGTGGCGCATTTCATTTTATAAACTACAATAACCATCGTTTTCACAGGCATCTTAATTTCAAACCTGTATCCATCCTGACATCAGTCTTATTAATTAAAAGCTGTATCCATCCGGCACCATCCGGATTTTTTTAATCTTTTCCATTTCAACGGCATGACACGGTTCACCAATTCAACGGGCAACGCATACAGACAGCTGCCACTGGTGATCATGTAATAATATTCTTGCATTTTAGTGTGTTGCAGCCTCTGGTGTTGAAATGATAGAACTGAGAGAGAAAGGTGGAAAGTGAATATAAAAAGTAATCCTACATAACATTGATGATTGATGCTAGAAAATGATATGAGCTTTTTGCATTTTTTTTTTTAATTTGTTATGAATTCCAACATTACGTGAGTATCATTTTAATAAAAAATATTTTATAAAAAAATTTAATAAATTGATATCATTAATTAAATAAAACTAGATACAATAGTTTAATTACAGTAAAAAGAAAATTACTTTTGATCTGGATAGGTTGAAGATATAAAAAATATGTTTATATAAATCTAGAATATAAATTACAACAATATATCTCTGATAAATTATATAGTTATATTTGACGGAAAAGTCTTTGTACATAGCCCCCGGTGCAGCAATTCCTACGTGGGCTGCACCGCCTCTCCTGATTGGTCCACGTGAATCCTACGTGGCTGGCGATGCGGAACGGTATGGCTCTGCTACGATGTTACGTTCTGATCGTGACGGCCATTAAAAGCGCTTCTCCTTTATTTTAAAATTGTTGTGCAGACGAAAATGCCCTTTCCCTCCAGCCTACTTCTACCGCCATTTTTTCTTGGATTTCATCTGTGTAAGAAAAACTCTTTCTTCCCCCTCGCTCTGGCTTTCGGATGCTAAGAAATCAGTCCAAGGTTTGAGCAAGATCATGAGCCCTCGCTCTGGCTTTTGGATGCTAAGGAATCAGTCTAAGGTTTGAGCAAGATCCTGAGCCCTCGCTCTGAGAGTCCGATCGGAAGAAAACTTCTGGAGAAAATGTCATCCGCAGCAGGAAGTAAAAAGTCCTTGTTCCCACTTCTTTGTAAAGCTCCTTTATTACACCAATAGTTTTTTGTCGTTAGAGGAAGTTAATGTGTGACCAAACCGTTTAATGCTCGGGTAACTTCCTTAGACCAAAACAGTTATGACATTCCGGGAGTCATAACTGTTTAGAGTTTACTATTTTGTAGCACGAATGTCATACTCTTTTAAGTATGATGTTATACCTTATGAATTGGGGTGTCGTCAGAGTGTTTCGGCCTATATTCCCCGTTATTTCATGTCCATATAGCTCTAGTGTCGTCATAAAAGCTACGACACCCCAGATTTACTGTTAAGACACCGTAGTTACAAGCCTACGACACCCGTGCTTATAACTGACCATGGAGAGAGCTGTAGTGTCGTCGCCTTAAAGGTAGGGTGTCGTCGCGCATGAGAGCTGTAGTGTCGTCATAAAAGCTACGACACCCCAGATTTACTATTAAGACACCATAGTTACAAGCCTACGACACCCGTGCTCCAAACGAATGCTGGATAAAAGCCTCACGACATCGCAGGAGAAAATCGGGAGTATTGCGACACCCAAGTTAAAGAAATAAGACACCTCTGTTAAACAAATACGACACCCCTGTTATGCTCGGCCAAAAATCCTTCGCGACACCGCAGTTCAAACATCACGACACTCTAGCGACAACGCTACGATACCCATGCTTATAACCTTACGACACCCAAGGAGGAATTCGGCCAAAAATCATTTGCGACACCCAGTTGAGACTTTACGACACCCTACGACAATGCTACGACACCCGTGCTTATAGCTTTAAGGCGACGACATCCCGCTTTTACAGTCACCTCATGGGTGTCATCGCCTTAAAGCTAGGGTGTGTCAGATGCGAGCTGGGTATCGTTAACAGCCTGAGTCGGGGATGTCGTCGGTGTGCTTGCATCCACAAATGAGAAGTTTTGTTAAGCTATTAATTGCTATCGTTCAGATAGTCGTTAGTCGTTCAGCATGTATACCGAGAAGAGAATCAGGCAACCAATCTTCTTGCTCACTTAATTAGTAGTTTTTCTCAACTCCTGTTTTGTGGTGTGAAAAAGCCCTGCTCAATTTGTTGGTGTTTTATTTATGAATGCTAGATGAGTGTCATTTCTTTGGTACTACCGAAGCTCTCTTTTATTTAAGAAATAAAAAAAGAATACTAGAAAAAGATTGCTTGCAGGTATTGGTACGTATGAAAGGAAGAAGATCAGGAGATAAATGCTCCCCGCTCTATACCATTTCACATTTACATGCACACCTATTGCAGTTTAAGCTCATGGACTATTGTTATAACAAGTTCACGCTCTTGAACTCCCTTCGACTTCTCCGGATGTGAACATTCTAAAACTTTCGGCTTTCATTGTCCTTAGCAAATTATTAGCCAGGAAAAGTTTTTATACATCGTTTTCAGTGTAGCAAGTCCTATGTAAATTGCACCGTCCTTTTTGATTAATCGATACCCATTAAAAAATGTTAAAAACACCTTTACGACATCATAAAGAAAAAATTACGACATTTTAGTTTTAAACTTACGACATCGTAGTTATAAGTTAAGACACCAATTCAAAAAGCAAAAAAAAAAAAAAATTTACATTTCAGTTTTAAACTTACGATATCGTAGTTATAAAATTAAGACACTGTTCAGAAAAATAAAAAAAAAATTACGACATCCTAGTTTTAAACTTAAGGCATCCGTTCAGAAAAAGATGTATGTACATAAATTTAAAAAAAAAATTGTCTGACATGTATTAATATCTGTTCAGTTTTTAAAAAAAAATTATGTACAGACAGCCATATTTTATAATCGTATCATAATTTTACAATTGGAGTATCGTAATTTTTTTTTTTCTAAACGAATGTCTTAATTTTATAATCAAGCTTAAAACTAGAATATCATAAATTTTTCTCTTGAAATATCGTAAAATTATTTTAATATTTTTTAATAAATATTATATATATATATAATAATACAGCTCAGCTG
>UESW01003136.1:0-98926 GCA_900491605.1 Calamus simplicifolius | reverse complement strand
GCTCTAAGTCTTAAATATGTTAGCTAATTATGATATTATATGAAATATATGATTTTTATTGTATTGCATTATTGGGTGTCCTTTTTTATAACAAATTATTTTATAGGATTTTGACATTTATATGTTTATTTAATTTAAAATATAGAACCATTGCTCCTTTTAAGTCAAAACTAATGGTATGCATCATGGCTACGAGAATGGGAGAAATGAAAAGAGTGAGGTCACTTTTGTAGAATTTATCTACCAACTCCTTCTATCTTTATATATCTCCAACTACCAAATTAAAGTTAAGAATTGGTAGGTAAACTTCTAAGCCCAAGAGAATATCTTTTTAAATAGAGATTCTCAAGCTGTTAGGTTTTCAAAAATATTTTTTTATTTTTTACTTTTTATCTTTAAAAAATATATTTAACAAATGCAATAAAAGTTATTTTTTTTAATTTTATTATAAATAAAATGATAGGCCAAAAAAGAAGTATATCATTCACTTCCATTTTTTTAATTTAGTCAACCATTATTTTTTTATTTCCTTCTTTCTTTTAAACATCTTGTAATTTTTATTATTTAAGGCTTTTATTTTAAAAAATTATTTTATTTTTGATTATCAAACAAGTTTTTATAAGTATTTTTTATTTTCTATGAAAATAAAAAAAATTCTATATACATCCGATCCACGTGATACTCGTCATTTTAAGGTAATCCGATGACATTGTCTCGTCTAACTTAAAAAATTATAATCAAGCTATCATACCTTGCGCATGTCACAATAAGGGATTTGGCCTTGGGCATCTTCGTGGCGCATTTCATTTTATAAACTGCAATAACCATCGTTTTCACAGGCATCTTAATTTCAAACCTGTATCCATCCTGACATCAGTCTTATTAATTAAAAGCTGTATCCATCTGGCACCATCCGGATTTTTTTAATCTTTTCCATTTCAACGGCAACGCATACAGACAGCCTCTGATGATCATGTAATAATATTCTTGCATTTTAGTGGGTCGCAGCCTCTGGTGTTGAAATGATAGAACTGAGAGAGAGGTGGAAAGTGAATATAATAAAAAAAAAAGTTTTTTTTAAAATTCGTTATGAATTCCAACATTATGTGAGTATCATTTTAATAAAAAATATATTTTAAAAAAAATTTAAATAAATTGATATAATTAAATAAAACTAGATACAAGAGTTTAATTACAGTAAAAAAAAATTAGTTTTGATCTGGATAGGGCTGAAGATATAAAAAAATGTTTATATAAATCTAGCATACAAAATTACATCAATATAGTTATATTTGACAAGACCAGTAAATCATTTTTGAACGAACTCCCGCTGCGAAATTTTTACACGAGTGTGGTCCCACTCCTTGCACGGATCGTATTGCCACCGCATCGGCCCGCCGCTATCTCGGACCGGACAACTGCTGTGACGACATGAGGTACGACACCGCCGGCGACGACGACGACCCACTGGTGGTGGCGGCGCCGCTGGTCGCCGATCCAGTACCCTTACCCCACTCCCCACCTTCCCCTCCGACCAGAAGCCCCGGCCGTACACCTTCAGAAACCTGAGCGAGTCCAACCGCGGCTCCCATAACGGCACGACTCCTTCCAGCATCCCCACCACCGCCGCCATGCTCGGCCTCAGCCCGGATCCTCGTGGAGACAGCAAAGCGCCACCTTCACCATCCTTGCGATCTCCGATCCCCTGGCCCTCCCTTCTAGCCTCGGGTCGGCCAGCTCCTCGTACCGCCCCATCTCGTGCCCCTCCACCGCCACCATTGGAAAATAATCAGACCTCCCGGTCACCCCACCGCTCGACCCGCTCGACGCCGGCCAGCTCTCCTCCGACCGGTTCTTCCTCCCCTTATTATCTCCAGCAACACCATCCCGAAGCTATAGACGTCCGTCCTGTCCGAGATGGCCGAGTTGGTCAGCCACTCCGGAGCCAGGTAGCCTCTCGTCCCTCTCATCGTAGTGAAGAACCCGGACTGCTCTGGACTCATCAACTTGGCGAGGCCGAAGTCCGCAATTTTGACCTGGTTGTTGTCATGGAGGAGGATGTTCTCCGGCTTCACGTCGCAGTGAATGATCTTGTGCTCGCATCCAAAATGGAGGTAGGCGAGGCCCTCGCGCGCCGATGGCGATGTTTAGCCGATCCTGCCACTCCAGCACCGGACCAGCCCCGAACAGAGGCCGGTCGAGCGAGCTCCGGTTCATGTACTCGTAGACGAGGAGTCTTTTTCTTCCCTGGGCGCAGAAGCCCCGGAGCTTGACGAGGTTGACGTGGTGGATGTTGCCGATGACGGCGATCTCGGTGCAGAATTCGCGCTTGCCCTGTACGCCGATGTTGTTGATTTTCTTCACGGCGACAAGCGTCTTGTCGGGGAGCTGGCCTTTGTAGACGGCGCGAAGCCACCGGAGCCAATCTTGGTGCGGAAGCCGTCGGTGGCGGCCTCGAGGTCGGCATAGGTGAATCTCGTCGGCAGACCGGGGATCCGGATGTCGTCCCCGTCGTCTTTGTCTGTTTGCTCCTCTTCGTCGGACGGCGTCGCCATTGTCATCTCACTTGGGGTGTTTCGTGTTGTTCTTTTACCCTTCTCTTTGTCTTCCTCTTCCACCATCGGAAGGCAATGAAGAAAAGCAGGACTATGAGCATGTAATGGCTAAGACAGGAAGTAAGATGGGAAGAAGGTGGGTGGATGACGAGGAAACATTGAGATCTGGTTGGGATGAGGAAGCGGACTTGAGTGTTTTGATGTAGACTACGGCGAGCGAGGTGTCGGTGGAATCCGCTGTCTGGCTGAAAAGGAGCCCAATTGGCGCTCCAGGAGGTAGCAGGATTTGGAAGAATTCCGATAGAAGAAGCCGAGGCAGGAGCAGTTTCCTGAGCACAGGTCCTGACACGCCGAGTAGCCCTCGCCGGAGGAGTTCGGAGTCGAGAATTTGGTCGCAAAGTAGCCGATTTTAGTTCCGAGACTTGAATAGGAGGCAGGCGGCAAGCCGCTGCCACCGCTGATGCTACTGCTGCAGGAGGATAGAACGGAGCCGTCGGCTGGCGAGCACCCGGCCGAGGAACTGGCGAAGGAGGGCGGGCAGCTGCAGGTGGAGCTGTTGGAGTCGGTGGTACAGAGGCCGAGGACCCCGCACCTGAATGGGAGATCGCAGTCGCTTATCGGAGCCACGAAATCGGTCGCCAGGTCTGACGAAGGGCTGTTGGGCTTGTAGCTGAGTACCTGAAGCCGTCCGCTGTAGCCCAATTTCGCGAAGCGGAGCTCGTCGGCGGAGGATGGCGGGGCGAAGTTCACCTCGAAGACGGTAATTGGGCCGACGCTGCTATTGGCGAAGAGGTAAAGCCCGGTAGCGTTGACGGCCAGGTTGGTGACCTCGGCGTTGGAGTCCTTGATGGAGCGGCCGTCGGTCGAAAGGCTCCAGTAGGCGCTTTTGGTCCACTGAAGGAAGGCATCGGAGGAGGTGACGAGGAGCGGTAGTCGCCGGGGGAAAGGTCGGAGTTGGAGGTGGAGAAGAGAGGAAGGCGCCGGCGGAGAGGGGCTGGCCGGGAAGGAGGCAGTCGGTGGGGTGGTCGAAGGAGGACCAAAGGGAGGTGTTGGAGGCGTCGAGGAGGAGGAGCTCTCCGGAATCGAGGAGGCGGAGGGCGGCGGCGCGGGCGGCGAAGGCGCGACGTGGACCAGGCGAGGGAGGAGTTGGGGAAGGAGAGGGAGAGGCCAGCCGTGGAGAGGGAGAAAACGGAAGAGGAGGGGACGGGGGCGGCTGGGTTGGCGGACCAGACACGGTCTTGGAGGGCGAGTGGAGGACGGCGAGGTAAAAGCGGGACTGCTGGCCGCCGGGGTTGAGAAAGGCGGCCAAGAAGGCGGCGCCGGGGGCGGCAAGGAAAGCTCCATCGGTGCTGACGAGCTGGAGTGTGGTGACGGTGATGTTGGGGTAGTAGAATTCGGTGGAGACGATGGCAGCCGCGGTGGAGACCAGGTGTCGAAGGAGGAGGAGGAGGAGGAGAGAGCCGAGAAGTGAGCCATAGGTGGGGGCGACGGACCCATGGGTTTGAAAGCATAAGAGGCTGGGAAACGCGTTGACTTACGGGGAGGGAAATTGAATGAAGTGGGGAAGGGTGACGGAGTTAGGGGTTGGGAAAGGAGCGATGAGCCAGCAAGGGGCCCACGTAGTAAGTCAAGTTGGACTCCGTTAGTCAGCCGTCTAGATATTGCCCCAAGAGGGGGTAACGGAAAGAAGAGCTAAAAAGCCATTTTTGCTTGTGAGTTGTGAGAATTCCTGCGTCTCATTTGGTGAATTGGTGGGCTGAAAGGCGTTTTATCCATGGGCTTTGAAAATCAAACCAAATCCGTTGATCCAATAAGTTCAATCAAAATCGATCATCAATCAGATTTAATTTTATTATTAAAATTAACTTTTATATAATCTAATGAAAATTAAAAAAAAAATTATTAAACCGATTAAATTTCAAAGAATTAATTCAATCTTAATTTTTACATTTTAAATTTTAATAAATAAAATTAAAATTAATTTTTTTAGATTTTTATTTTTTATTTAAATCAATATTTATTTTTGTATTGTTTTTACATTATTTAATTAAAAATTAATTATAATATTATTTGATTTGATTAAATTATTTATTCGATCGATTGATTTGCCATGCAAATGTCAAACCAATTTATTGAGGTTCACGTGGTAACTTGATCCATAAATCAATCCATGTGTGCAAATTAATGCTTTGTCTGGCCCCACTGTCATTAATTCCGGCCGAATTGAATTGGATTAATATTACCTTCAGACGCGGTCAATAATAATTGAATTGAAAAAGAAAACAACAAAGAAAATAATTTATAGAGCTATCAATATGTCTCATATAAGATTAACCTACCCCACAGCACGTAAGTTATCAGGGTGTGAGTGCTCTACACTGCAAAGCTTCAGCTGCATAATATTGTATATATTTAGATAATCTTATATATTATATTTGAAACACAAATGATTATGGTATTGAAAAGATAGAGAAGAACTTATTAGAAGAACAACGGTCCATATCTAAAATGAAGGTTGCACGGCAAAGATTTATTTCTAAGTTATCATTAAAAGGGTATGTTAGATTATTAGTTCGTTAAAAGCACTTGTGCTTCAAATTGAGTCTCATTGTACTATCTCCATTCAAATAGGTTAAATTTTGGAGCTGTTCCAGTTTCATTAAATTGGATTGGATTTGAACCATTTTAGGTAGGCAGTTTCGAGAGGAAATATAATATTGCAATTCGTTGTCAAGCTCTCTTGATACCTGGAATCTCCATTCATCCTTTTTTTTTTTTTTTTTTTTTTTTTTTTGGTACAAACGGAATCACACCACTTTAGGGTGACTCAGTCCCACACTATCAGAATACAAAAGTAAGTTCAAACCAGGAGGACACCAATCACCGGGCTTTCAGCACCAGAATCCAGAATGATCAACCACTCTAGCGGCGATCCAGTCAGCCGCTGAGTTGGCTTCCTGAAGATATGGCTGATCTGTATGTTGTGAACCCCCTGAAGGAGAGAACGAATATCAGATATCAAAGGGTTGGTAGGCGACTGCGCGCAATGATCCTAGCGAAGCCATCGAATCACCGTAAGGGCATCACCCTCAAGGATAATACGATGGGCATCGAGACTACGGATAGCACAGAAAACTCCAGCCCAAGTAGCATAAAGCTCTACAAGCGGCACCGACGAATCGAATCTCCATTCATCCTTGGCTGATATGAAAGGTTTTGACATATTAAATTATTAGTTATAAATTTCTAAAATCCAAATATCATGACTGATTGCATGATGGCCAAGATACTATGATCTCTGCAAATATGCTACAAAGCAGTTTAACAAAAAGATAAAAAAAATTAATAACAATATGGTAACAAAGCAATATTTTCGATAATAATTTGTCTCAAAAATAAATATTCAAAATAGAGAAAACAGCGAGCTGAAAATATGAAATCGAATTCTAAACTTTGGTGCTCTATTAAGAGATGTGTTTCGATATATTTTTGATCTAAGAGCATCCATTTAAATCAATATGAACGATTGGCAAGCATAATTAAAAAGAACCAAGATAAGTATTGTTGCCGTAGAAATCCATTTTCTAACTCGTGCACTTTTGGCTCCTGATCCAGACGTCGATCTCATCGTCTCAGGCGGAACCTGCAAGATAGTTCGCACGCAGAGGGTGTTGTTGGGTTGCCCTCTGCGAAGGACCCTCCGACGCCCAAGTCAGTGAAGATTCATAGCAAGCAGATGTAAGGAGAAGACTCTCACAAAAGAGTTCCCCTTAGACGAGTGTTCTCTTGGGGGCTCTGAGCTTAGGGGGAACTTCAATGAAGTATCAGAGCCTGTGAATGAGTGTGAGTAATTGCGTAAAAGTATGCGTAAGAATTGCCTAAAAGTTGCATATCTAAGAGATTGGAGGACTGTAGTATTTATAGGCGATCACCTGATTCCTTAGACGTGCCTTGGATGGGGTCTAAAAATTGTTAGGATTCGAGACGGATCCAAATCAAGTTTGTTACGAGGCCAGTAGATCCGCATCTTATCTATATGGCTCTTATGGGTCCTAGGTCACTTTTGGGCATGATTCCCCGCTTGGAATCTTATTCAGTTAGAGTGAATTCGAATTCTCCCACGTCGGATTCCGTATAGGTATTTCGAATGCCTTGGTTCGGCCAGAATGATGAATAACCTGATTTTCTAAGGTATAGAATGGCTCGGCTCGGATTGCCAAGGTATGAAGGTAGCTCGGGCTACCGAGGTATAGAAGGCTCGGCTCGAATTGCCGAGGTATGAGGATAGCTCGGGTTACCAAGGTATGGTCGGCTCAGATGGCCGAGGTATGAGGATAGCTCGGGTTACCGAGGTATAGTCGGCTCAGATGGCCGAGGTATGAGGATAGCTTGAGTTACCGAGGTATGGTCGGCTCAGATGGCCGAGGTATGAAGATAGTTCGTGTTGTCGGGGCGATCCGACTTTGTCAAAGGCGATTTGGCTTCGCTGCTATGCCAGCTGGCTGGTAGGATGTTTGGATTGGGCATGACCCAATTTGTCGATGTGGGCGATCAATAATGCAATAATAATTTTACCCCTCATCAAGTATCTAGTAATATTGTGATCAAGATATTCTGTTTGGTTCATGGGCCAAAAAACTGTTTTACAAAAATATAGATTGTATTAAAAAAAACTGTTGTATTTATTAATTTTTAGTATTCAAGAATATGTGTTTGGTTGATGTTTTTGAAAACTAATTTTGAACTTAAAACTCATAAGAAAGATCGCGAGGAGAAAAAAGAAGGCGAATCCATGGTGTTGGGGGGTAAAATCGTCATTGCATTGATATCCGTGCGAGGCGGCTAAGGCTGACCCCCTCCTGTCGGCCTCTTCCGGGCCTCCGTGGCTTGGCCTCCTCCGGGCTTCCCTGGCTGGCCTCCTCCGGGCTTCCCTAGCTCGGCCTCTTCCGGGCCTCCGTGGCTCGGCCTCCTCCGGGCTTCCCTAGCTCGGCCTCCTCCGGGCCTCCCTGGCTCGGCCTCCTCCGGGCTTCCCTAGCTCGGCCTCTACCGGGCCTCCGTGGCTCGGCCTCCTCCGGGCTTCCCTGGCTCGGCCTCCTCCGGGCTTCCCTGGCTCGGCCTTTTCCGGGCCTCCGTGGCTCGGCCTCCTCCGGGCTTCCCTAGCTCGGCCTCTTCCGGGCCTCCGTGGCTCGGCCTCCTCCGGGCTTCCCTAGCTCGGTCTCTCCCGGGCTCCGTAGCTCGGCCTCCTCCGGGCTTCCCTAGCTCGGCCTCCCCCGGGCTTCGTAGCTCGGCTTCTTCCGGGCTTCCGTAGCCTGCTGCTACCTGGCGATCCACGCCCCGACGTCTACCTCCGCGGAGCCTGACGCGGGAGAGCTCAAGCCTACCCGAGCGGCACCCTGAGCAGGGAATCATGTTAAGACGTGGCCTAAGACCTATTGTAACCGCCCCAGGTCTACTCACCCAGATCCCAAAACATCAAGGAGCTCTCCCAGCCGTCGATCCCTTAACAGACAAGGCGTGGATTCTAACGGCCCCACAACGGCTGATTCTGTCTACCCCCGAATCGTAACAACCTCAGTACCTTCCAGAAGACGCTCAAGTCCCCAGGTGACAGTCTATAAATATCAGATTGGCAGATTCCCCCAGGTACGCGACTCTTGACGCACAAAAAACTCTGGAGTCATTCCTCTCTCCCGGCAGCTCGTCGGTGCTCTGCCCCTACCGGAGCCTCCGATTGGCCGCCCCCTAGAGAGGTCTCCCGGAGAGATCCACCTCCCCATTGTCTGGTTGATCGCCGATTCCTTCCCCACTGACTTGAGCGTCGGAGGGCCTTCCGCGGAGGACCACCCCCGGCGTCCCTCCGCGTGTGGGCTTCCTGTTTTGCAGGTCCGCCGCGCCCCGCTCCCTGAGGATCGACCGCGCCCGAGTCGGAGGACGGATCCCGGCGGCAACAGATTGGCGCTAGAGGAAGGGCCTCAAGTCCCATCAAAACTTGAAAGAAGGAGACAAGGATCTTGATCCGGAGAAGAACCTCTCTGATGGCCAACCGGAAGAGAGGAGCAACCTCTGATGCTCAGGATCAGGTCGCCTCCCAGAGGCCTGATCCGACTGGCACCACAGCGCCGCAACCCCCGCCTGTCGAGACTCCGTCGCCGCCTGCCATTCCGGTGACCCAGGACCAGTTTGCTACGCTGGTCCAACAAGTCCAGGCTCTCACCCACCTGGTCCAGGAGCGTCTTGCGCCTCCTCCTGCTTCACATCCCCAGAAAGAAACGGCGACTTCTTCTTCACCGGCAACCTCCTTCTCTGATCCGTGTGAATCAGCGGATCCCCCACATCGCCCCAAGGGGGACAAACCGGTCCCTCGAACCGGTTACGATGGAGATCTTCCCAGATCTCGGCGAGCCCGCTCCCTTTCTCCGGCAACGTCTCGCCATGATTCGACGCCATCCTTGCGGTTCTCCCGCCCGGCTGCTCCTCTCGCCGGCGAGGAGGAGATCCGCCGTCAGATCCAAGAAATGCGTCAGGAGCTGGACGCCGCCAAGCAGATCCACCCGCCTCAGCCCAAAGCAGAGCAGGGCATCCCTTTCTCTAAGGGGATCATGGAGGAAGTGATTCCCTCCCATGTCAAGCTGCCAACCGTCGAGCCCTATCACGGCTCCACTGATCCGGACGACCATCTCAGCAGCTTCCGGTCAATAATGATGTTCCACGGAGCATCTGATGCGATCCTCTGCCGGGCCTTCCCATCCACCCTCAGAGGATCCGCCCGAACCTGGTTCAACGCCTGAAACCAGGTTCCATTGATTCATTCGATGAGCTGAGCCACCTTTTTATTGGCCAGTTCGTCAGCAGCCGCCGCCACCGACGGAGATCCGACTCCCTCTCCGAAGTCAAGCAAAGAGAGGGGGAGTCCTTGAGAAATTATCTTGGCCGTTTCAACAAGGCCATGTTGGAGGTGGACCACCTTAATCATGAGGTGGCATGTCCGCCCTAGCGGGGGGAGTTTCAAAGGAGAGCGACTTCTATTTGGCAATGGAAGTCAGCTACCCCCCATGTCTGTCTGATATGATGGCCCTTGCGGACAAATACGCTCGGGTCGAGGAGTCGCGGAGATGGCCCGCGCTGAGCAAGCAAGAAGAAGCAAGAGCCCAAAGTTCCCGACAGACACCGCCCTGTCCGTCGGCCAAGTCCACCTCGCCGCCAAAGAGTCCCTCCGCCGCCGCCAAGGAATCGCTCCCGGAGTCCCCCTAGGCGATTCGATCGCTACACTCCGTTGACTGTGCCCCGGGCACAAATCCTCATGGAATAGAGCGCCAGCTTCCCCGACCAGTACCTCTCCGAGGGAACCCGACCCGAAGAGATCCCGCCAAGTACTGCCGCTACCATAGGGAGCATGGCCATGACACTGAAGAATGCTGGCAGCTGAAGAACGAGATCGAGAGACTGATTCGGCGGGGACGGTTGGACCAATTCAGAAGGGCACCGAGCCGCAGCAAGGAGGTGATCGCCAGCCCGAGCTCCCACAACTCCCTCCTCCACCAAATCCGCCAGTGGTTGGCCGCATCAACATGATTGAAGAGGCCGGCGGATCGGGCTCCGGGGGCAATGGTGATGCACCGGTGCCAAAGAAGGCGCGCACGGGCGAGCTCTCCTTTTCTGATGATGATCTTCTTGGGATACAGCTTCCCCATGAGGACGCACTTGTTGTCTCCCTAAATTTGAACAATTATGATGTAAGCCGAATCCTGGTTGATAGTGGAAGCTCGGTGAACGTTTTGTACCTCGATGTGTTTGCCAGGATGAAATTGCTCATGGAAAACCTTCGAGCCGTGGATTCCACCTTGATGGGATTCACCGGCGACGTCATCATCCCAGAAGGAATGTCACCCTGACGGTCCGCGCAGGAACCTGGCCCTTTGTAACCGTTGTACAAGCCGACTTCCTAGTGACCGACCTCAGGTCCCCATATAATGCCATATTCGGCAGGCCCGGCTTGATGTCTCTTAAGGCGGTTGTTCTATCCCGCATCTGTCGATGAAGTTCCCCACCGAGCAAGGAGTTGGAGTAGTTCGGGGAAGTCAAGCCATGGCTCGGCAATGTTTTGTCACGAGCCTTCAGTCCAGAATTCCCGAGGTTGACGGGCTAGACGCCCGCGAAGATTTCGCCGAGCAACGGGGAGAACCGGTGGAAGAGCTGGAAGAAGTACCGCTGGACGTAGCTCGGCCCGACCGAACCACAAAGGATCGGGTCGCTGCTTGAAGGAGAGCCTCGTCGCGAGCTAATCAGATTCCTCCAAAGCAACGCGGACATCTTCGCCTGGACCGCCTCCGACATGCCAGGAATTAGCCCCGAAGTCCTCGTCCATCGTCTCAATGTGGACGAGATGCACAGGCCCGTTAAGCAGAAAAAGAGAAGCTTCGCCCCAGAGCGGCAAAAGGCCATTGAAGAGGAGGTCGACAAACTCATCAAAGCCAACTTTGTCCGAGAGGTAAACTACCCCAGTTGGCTGTCAAACGTCGTCATGGTGAAGAAGTCGAATGGCAAATGGAGGATCTGCATCGACTTCACCGATCTCAACAAGGCATGCCCGAAGGACAGCTTCCCTCTCCCTCGGATCGACCAGCTTGTGGATGCCACCTCGGGCCACCAAATGCTGTCATTCATGGATGCCTATTCGGGCTACAATCAGATCCGGATGGCCCCCGAGGATGAAGAAAAGACAGCCTTCATAACCGACCGAGGTACCTACTGTTACCGAGTTATGCCTTTCGGTCTTAAAAATGCAGGAGCGACCTACCAGCGCCTGGTCAACAAGGTGTTCAAGGAGCAAATCGGCCGGAACATGGAGGTGTATGTGGATGATATGCTGGTCAAAAGCAAGGAAGCGCTGCGGCATGTTGAGGACCTCGCGGAGAGCTTTGCCACGCTGCGCAAGTATGGAATGAAGCTCAACCCAACCAAGTGCGCCTTCGGCGTCAATTCTGGGAAGTTCCTCGGATTCATGGTCTCCCAGCGCGGCATTGAGGCTAACCCTCAGAAGATCCAAGCTCTCCAACAAATGGCGCCCCCAGCGTCCATTAAAGATGTCCAGCGCCTAACCGGGAGAATAGCGGCCCTTAACCGCTTCGTAGCTCGGTCAGCCGAGAGGTGCCTCCCCTTCTTCAAAACCCTCCGATCGGCCAAGAATTTCCATGGACTCCTGAATGCCAGAAATCATTTCAAGATCTCAAGAAGTACCTCGGCTCGCCTCCACTTCTTAGTAGTCCGGTCCCAGGGGAGACTCTGTTTCTGTATCTGGCCGTTTCCGAGGGAGCAGTTTGTTCGGTACTGGTCAAGCAAGAAGGCAAGATCCAAAGACCGATCTACTATGTGAGTAGGCTGCTCCGCGACGCGGAGACGAGGTACACCAGGATCGAGAAAATAGTGCTTGCCTTGATCACCTCGGTCCGGAAGCTGCGACCATATTTCCAAGCACATTCAGTGACGGTCCTGACCGATCAACCCATCAAGGCGGTGGTCCACCGTCCAGAAACATCGGGGAGGATGACCAAATGGGCCGTCGAACTAAGCGAGCACGACATACAATTTCAACCTCGCCCGGCCATCAAAGCTCAAGTGCTGGCCGACTTCCTCCTGAGTGCACCATCCCGGAAGACGGCTCTACCCCAAAAAGTCCCGAAGGACCAAAACCTGAAGCTCGGTGGCTCCTTCACGTCGATGGGTCGTCCAACGCCCATCGTTCCGGTGCGGGTTTGGTTCTCACCAGCCCGGAGGGGATGATCTTCGAATATGGCGTCCGATTCTCCTTCCCGGCTCCAACAACGAAGCCGAGTACGAGGCCCTGTTAGCCGGTCTCCGGATCGCCCGCAACCTGAAGGTGGAAAAGATTAGCGCCTTCACCGACTCTCAGCTGGTGGCCGGCCATGTGCGAGGGGAGTTTGAAGCCCGAGAACCCAATATGGTTCGTATCTCCAAGAGGTGCGCGGCCTACTTCCTCACTTTTCAGAGTTTGAAATCATTCAAATTCCTAGATCGGAAAACGCCCGTGCCGACCTACTCTCCCGATTGGCAACCACGGAGACGATGGATGCTGAACAAAAATTCCATCTGGAGACTCTGGAGAAGCCGAGTATCATGGAAGCTGACCGGGTGATGCAAATCGAGACCGAACCATCCTGGTTCGACCCTATCCTCAGCTATCTTAAAGAGGGTCGCTCCCGTCCGACCGAAGGAGGCCAGGAAATTGAAGCTGCAGGCGACCCACTATGTATTGATTGACAGCCAGCTTTACAAGCGGTCTTTTTCTATGCCGCTGCTCAGATGCCTCCGCCCATCCGAGGCGGACTATGCTCTACGGAGGTACATGAAGGGATCTGCGGCAACCATCTGGGAGGCCGGTCCCTATGCCACAAGGTGCTACGGCAAGGCTATTATTGGCCGACCATGCAGAAAGATGCGGACGATCTAGTCCGAGCCTGTGACGCCTGCCAGAGACATTCAAGCATCCAGAGGCTCCCCTCCGCCGAGCTAGTTTCCATATCCTCCGCCTGGCCCTTTGCCAAGTGGGGGATGGACATCCTCGGCCCATTCCCGTTGGCGACGGGACAGCGAAAATTCTTATTTGTCGCCATTGACTACTTCACCAATGGGTTGAAGCGGAAGCAGTTGCCAAATCACCGAAGCCCGGGCCAGAGACTTTGTGTGGAGGTCCATCATCTGCCGGTTCGGCCTCCCCCACACCATAATCACCGATAACGGCAAGCAGTTCGACAATTCCAAGTTCCGCCAATTCTGCGAAGAGCATGGAATCCGTCACCACCTTACTTCGGTCGGGCACCCACAAGCCAACGGAGCGGCCGAAGTGACCAACAGGACTCTCCTCCAAGGAATCAAAGCTCGCCTCTCTAGAGCCCAAGGCAGGTGGGCGGATGAGCTGCACCATGTCTTATGGGCCTATCGCACCACTCCGAGAATCCCGACGGGCGAGACTCCATTCCGAATGGCTTTTGGCACGGAGGCCGTCATCCCTGTGGAAGTAGGCCTCCCATCTTTGCGGGTGGAGAGTTATTCGGAGGAAGCCAGCAACGAGCAACTCCGCACCAACCTCGACTTGGTAGAGGAAGTCAGAGAGAAGGCCCGAATCAGGACGGCCGCCTATCAACAGAGGGTGGCTCGGTACCATGCCTCCAGGGTCAAGGGGAAAACCTTCCTACCCGGCGACCTCGTCCTCCGGAAAGCTTCTGTATCCAAACCGCTGGAGCAAGGAAAGCTGGCGCCGAACTGGGAAGGCCCGTACCAAATCACGGAGATCATTGGGCCAGGAACCTACAAGCTGCAGGATCTCGATGGAAATCCGTCCCCCGAACGTGGAACTCGGACAACCTCCGCAAATACTATCAATAGGGTATGTCCTTTATGCTTCGCCCGTTATCCATTTTCCCGCAACTTATTGTGTGAATCGATTATGCACCATATTGCCATAAATCGTAAAAGGAAATAGATGCTGCTTACCAATCCTCGGTACAACCGAGTTATCTGCTTGAACAGGAAATCTCCGAACCTTGACCAGCCAAGTAAAACAAATCTCCGAACCTTGGCAGGGCCAAGTAAAACAAAGTCTCCGAACCTCGGCAGGGCCGAGCAACAAATCTCCGAACCTTGGCAGGGCCAAGTAAAAAAAAATCTCTGAACCTTGGCAGGGCCAAGTAAAACAAAGTCTCCGAACCTCGGCAGGGCCGAGCAACAAATCTCCGAACCTTGGCAGGGCCAAGTAAAACAAAGTCTCCGAACCTCGGCAGGGCCGAGCAACAAATCTCCGAACCTTGGCAGGGCCAAGTAAAACAAAGTCTCCGAACCTTGGCAGGGCCAAGTAAAACAAAATCTCCGAACCTTGGCAGGGCCAAGTAAAACAAAGTCTCCGAACCTCGGCAGGGCCGAGCAACAAATCTCCGAACCTTGGCAGGGCCAAGTAAAACAAAGTCTCCGAACCTCGGCAGGGCCGAGCAACAAATCTCCGAACCTTGGCAGGGCCAAGTAAAATATTTCTCGAACCTCGGCAGGGCCGAGCAACAAGTCTCCGAACCTCGGCAGGGCCGAGCAACAAATCTCCGAACCTTGGCAGGGCCAAGTAAAACGTTTCCCCGAACCTCGGCGGGACCGAGCGATAAATCTCCGAGCCATGACAAGGCAAGGTTGAGACCCCACCGAAAAGTCTAAACCTACAAGCCTCGACCAAAGTCGAGCGGCCCCCAAATAGTCCCCCAAGGACTTCGCCCGGTTCGAAAACGGGTGATAAACGAAGACCATCGGCATGCGAAAAAATGCCACCATCGGCAGAATTCCCCTAAGAAAGTCCCGCATAACCAGCCGATGGCCCCAGGCTGGGCCAGGAAACTCTCCCTAGCAGTAGAGAGCCTTTGAGAGGCCCCCCCTGCAACCCGTCACGCGGCATATCTACGATTAATACACAGAACAATGGGACTAGACCGACGCCCAGTCCGTCGAACGTATCAAGATAATCATTCTCAAAGAAGAAAGAAATTCTTAAAGACGAGTCTATTTTCCATTTAAATGAGAAGGAGCCATTGCAAGGCACAAAAAGACACGGAAAAACAAAAACAAAGGCAGGGGCGGACAGAGCCCTGGGGTCAGTTGCCCCCAGGACCCATCAACTTCTCCAGAAGTGCAGTCAGGTCAGCCACCTGCTGACGGAGCAGCCGAATCTCCTCTCCTGCCGACCCATCACCCGGCGTGAGGCCTCCGCCTCCCGAACCGAGACATCCAGGAACTCCTCGGCGGCCCTAGCGAGCCGCTCATTGGTCGCAAGGCCCGACGCAAGGGCCAGCCCATCAACAGTCACGGAGGTCCCCCTCTCCTCCGAGTATGCTGGGTCGCTAACCGAGAAATGCGAGTCAGTTGACGACCGCGCTGGGGAGTCCATTTTTTAGCTCAGACCGAAAGATGGCCAAAACCAATCTCCCTCGATCATATTTATACCCGCCAGGCAGGTGTCTCGATCGGCCGCGCAGCGAGCACCGACCCACGAGAATTTGCCACGTGTCGACATTCTAATGCGCGAAGAATCCAAAGAGTCACGCCCTAATCCCGAGAAAGATCGATAAACGCAGAGGTTCCCCAGGCGAAGCACTTTCCGATCTGTCGCCCCCTGCATTAAATGCATTGAGCACTTCCCCAGGCTGTTTAATACGCCCCTCTTCCTCGGAAAACGGGGAAGTCCGTCGCTCGGGCGATAAATTACCCCCTAGAAAGAGCAGCGTCGCCGGTAAAGGCGTAACAACACGCCGGCCGTTCCGCTCGAATGCCCCCTCTAAGCGCCGCGTGGACCTAACGCCGCAGCCTGCGGCGGCGACTGATTCGCTCCCTCTGAGCTATCAGTTCTCCGAACCTCGGCAGGGCCGAGCTATCAGTTCTCCGAACCTCGGCAGGGCCAAGCTATCAGTCCTCCGAACCTCGGCAGGGCCGAGCTATCAGTTCTCCGAACCTCGGCAGGGCCGAGCTATCAGTCCTCCGAACCTCGGCAGGGCCGAGCTATCAGTCTCCGAACCTCGGCAGGGCCGAGCTATCAGTTCTCCGAACCTTGGCGGGGCCAAGTGAGGTTTTCTCCAAACCTCGGCAGGGCCGAGTTACAAAATCCTTCGAACCTTGGCAGAGCCGAGTAAGACGTTCCCCGAAACTCGACCCTCTCGAGTGGCTAAAAGGGGTGCAGACTCCCCGAACTTCGGCCAGAGCCGACTCACGATACTCCGAGCTCCGATAAAAGCGGAGCACAAAATACCAGACTCCTGACCTAAGCAAGGAGCGTATTTTGCCGAACGATCTCTGCACCGCCGCATACGAACCTCAACTGGTTCGGGCGCCATGAGATCCTCGTCTAAGGGCAAGCGGGACACTTTTATGCCCCACAAACGACAAACAGCAATGGGTTCGGCACAAGAAAAGATAGAGATTGAAACATTGAATATAACTCTCTTTATTACCGATCATGATCAATTATAAATGCCTCCTAGGCGTTACAAAAGCATTGAAATGCATTAAATAAAGGCAAAATACAAGATCCGGGTAACTGCTCCAGAGCAGGCCTAGACAACTACATCCGGATCGAGAAATCATGCAAACCAGGAAACGGCCAAATCCGCCTGGGCAGGATGAATTAAAAGATCCAAAAGGAGGCATGGCCCGCGGATGCTGATTCTGAGGATCCGAAAGGCCCAACCCGCTCCCCTAGGAGGGAGTGCTGGATCGCGGGCCGCCACCCAGTTGAGGGAACCGGGGACCATCCGAACCCGGTTGCTCCCATATTGTCCCTCCCGTGGCAAGGATTCCCCTCAGAGAAGGCGCGGGAACCTAAGCCAGCGAAAGAGGGAGAGCCTGCGCGTGCTACGGAGGTGTCCATACACCTCCTGACCCGCATCCCCCGCAGCAGGAGCCGCAGACCGCAACGGAAGCGCATATGTGCGCTCTCCGTATGATCTCTGCCCCCTCCATGTGCGCTCTCCATATGATCTCCGAGACTCGTCCCCTAGAGATGAGCCGTTCTTCAGCCGCTCCCCGGTCGCCCCAGATATCCGGCGGCAAGGAGCCCATAAAAGAAAAGTCGATCCTCCCACTCGAAGCGACAGAGGAACGGGTGTGGTAAAAATTTCAACGAGAAAGAAACTTTGGGGATAACCAGATGAGACCCCTCTTTTCCCCTTTTTATAGGCAGAACAGACTCGGGACGAGCCATCAGAGCTGAGAGCCCCGAGATTCAAACACCTGTCCCACACCTCCACGTGGTCCCCCGAAATTGGCGTAGCGCCCCACTGCGCGCCGAACTCACCTCCTGGACCAGGACATGTACGAAGATCCCTTCCTGATCCCGGATCGCAGTCATTAAATGCAGAAAATCGTCCGCTGACGCTTCGAAAATCAGCAGGCTCAGAAAATCGTCCTTTGAAAAAGTACTGTCCAATAGTGGACGGTTGCGTGCGCATCGCAACGAGGTAACCTGCATGGGAAAGGAGCACCTTCCGGAAAGCTCTGATGCAGCTTTATACCCCCACTCTGCCATATTGCCACTTATAGTAAGGCAAAAACCGAATTGCCTGCGGGACAGCAAGACGCTGGCAGGATGGCAGGGGGCACGAAAACCTATTTCATCCGTCGGCCCCAGCCGACCCACTTTATCCGTCGGCCCCAGCCGACCCATTTTTGTTCGTCGGCCCCAGCCGACCTACTTTATCCGTCGGCCCCAGCCGACCCATTTTTGTTCGTCGGCCCCAGCCGATCTATTTTGCCCGTCGGCCCACGTCGACCTGTTTTCGCCCATCGGCTCCAGCCGACCGATATTGTTCCATCGGCCCCGGCCGACCCATCTCGCCTGTCGGCCCCAGCCGACCCACTTTATCCGTCGGCCCCAGCCGACCCATTTTTGTTCGTCGGCCCCAGCCGACCTACTTTATCCGTCGGCCCCAGCCGACCCATTTTTGTTCGTCGGCCCCAGCCGATCCATTTTTGTCCATCGGCCCCAGCCGGACCATTTTTGTTTGTCGGCCCCAGCCGACCCATTTTATCCGACGGCCCCAGCCGACCTATTTCACCCGTCGGTCCTAGCCGATCCGCTTTGTTCGTCGGTCCAAATCGACCCATTTTTCCTGGTCTCGAATTAAGGATGGCCCAAGGACATCAACGAGCCACGGGTCGTTCACAATCGAGGCGACACCAGACAACGGCAAAGTCACGCAAGAAAAATACTTAGATAAAAACAGGAAATCCCTTTACTGCGAAATGTCAAATGTTTGAGAGGGGAAGATACAGGAGCGGCCCCTAAGAGCCAGGAGCCCCATCGGCTTTGGGAATACCCTCGGCCACGTCTGCAGGTGCACGGCTAGGCTCGCCCTTCTCTGATGTTTTCACCCCCTCTGTAACGGTTTGCGACTGTCCCTCGGAGGCTACGGCTTCGCTGGGACCAGGGGCGCCGCCAAGCTCGGCGTCAGAAACATCGACACATTCATCTTCATCTTCTTCTCCTTCGGATTCGCCGTCTTCGGAGTCTTCGACGCTCAGAAAAGAAAGGTCCCACTCCGGGTGCCCGCTAAGTATCCTCTGCTTACATTCTTCCATCCCGTGACGGAATGCGGCTACGCTCATAGCGTCTTGCCTCCCCCGAAGAATGGCGAACTGCGTGTTGGCCTCGGCGGCCCGTTTCTCGGCCTCGGCAGCCTGGGCCTTCAGGATGGCATTTTGCCCCTCGAGCTCGCTAGACCGTATCTCGAGCTCCGAGCTCCTGCTGCGAGCAGACGCGAACGCACTTTGGAGAGCCTGAATCTCCGACCCCATCCTCGCCATCTAGAAAAGTCAAGGACAATCGGCATCACAGGGAACCAATAGAAAAATAAGGGGGGTGAAATAAGAGCATACCTCCCCCTCTCGCCTGGCCAACCTTCCGGCCAGCTCCTCAGCCTCACTCCGGGCCCTCGTCCTGTCAGCGCCGACCAACTCCACCCTCTCTTGTAGGGTACTGATCTTCGATCGTCCGGCTTCAATCTCCCCGCGAGCTTGCAATAACTCGCCATTCACTCGAGTCATTATTCCTTGTTGCCACCTCACGTTCTCCTTCAATTCGGCGATTTCATCATTACGCCTTTTCAGTTCCTCCTCCACCTCGCCCAACATTCTCGTCAGGCGTTTTCTTTCGTCATCGACCTCTCTCCTCAACCGGCTCAAACTCTCGCCGTGTTCCCGCCGCATCGCCGCCACCTCCGCGGAGTGTTTCGATTTGATCTTGGCCAACTCCAAGCAAGCGTCATCGTTCTTCGCTAGGAGTCCCTCTAACTCCTCCACCCTGCGCTTCTGCTTGGACACCTCGTCCATGGCAGCCTGGTGTGCCACTCTGGCCGCCTTCGAGCTCCTATCCATCGTGTCCATGAGCTCTGCGAACTGCTCAGACGTTTTCAGCCGCGACTGGAGCTCGACATTCTCCCTCCGAGCCTGGACGCTGGCCCCTGTCGCCAGACTCAAGCACCAGCATATTGCCCGAGAAAGCAAAACCCCCTGCAAAGGCAAAAACTGAGTAAGCGCCCGCAACGGAGTCCATCGGGTAACATCTGACACGCTGGGAAAATGACTCACCTTCGAAGCATAGTCCCGGGTCATCTTTATCAGGGTCGTATTATCTATGGCGGGGAGGAGATGAATACCCTCAGCTGCACCTTGCTGCCCGAACGCAGCATCTATCAACCCCCGGTCAGCAAACTCATCCGTCGATGGACCCGCACCCGGATGCAGGACCGACCTTATCATGGCGGAAAACGCCTCGTCAATGCTAGCCTCCGAGCTGCTGGGTTGACCGACCCCACCTGAGGGACCGGCCTGGATGATCCCCAGCCGAGTAGCCTGCAGCCTCCCAGCCTCCTCCGTCAGGGCCCTGGCTTGAGCCTCTTCAGATAGCTCGGCCAGCCCAAGCACCAGCCTCCCCAAAATCTTCCT
Organism: Calamus simplicifolius; assembly: GCA_900491605.1. Classification (NCBI taxonomy): domain Eukaryota; kingdom Viridiplantae; phylum Streptophyta; class Magnoliopsida; order Arecales; family Arecaceae; genus Calamus; species Calamus simplicifolius. Next base: position 78,884 of record UESW01003136.1, on the reverse strand, counting down.
CGAGGGGGCCCCGATCGTGGGACCCCCACTTTGTTGCGCTCCCTCCACCGGTGCGTCCTCTCCAGTAGCCACCACCTGCGCCCCCTCCGCGGGCTTCCCCAAGGTCTCGGTCTGAACCGCCTCCTGACCCATCGAGGACGGCCCAACCTCGCTGCTGCCAGACTCCCCAGCGGATAGGCCAAGCAGGGGCTCCTCCCGAACTTCCTCCGCTGTGGCTATCTCCTCTCCCTCTCCCGCTGGAGCCAGTGGCAACCCCACGGGGGCAATGGACCCCTCTGCTACGGCTACCCCCACTGGACCCGTCGCGGGTTCCTCCTTCAAGGGAGGCGCGGTCGGATGGGCCAGCGGAGCCTCATCCGAACTGTCTGAAATCTCCAACACGAGAGGTTCGGGCGCTACGGCCGCCCTCCCCGTATCCTCCTTCGCCCCAGGCGCCTCTGTAGCGGCTGCTCCAGCGACCGGCGGGCTCTTTGCGGATGTATGGCCCCTCTTTTTGGGTCGGCCGCTGTCTGCTCCACTACCTTCCCCGGGACGCTTCCCTCTCTTCCTCTTGGAGAGGCTCGACAATGCCAACCTCGTGGCTATCAAACCGGAGTTCACATATTCAGACCCAAGCGCAGTAATCGGAAAAAATACGCAACGTAAAAAGGAACTCACCTTGAGGATCCAAAGGGCTGAGCCCGGCTGCAAAGAGAGCCCCCTCCGATAACAGGTCGTTAGCCGAAAACGTCTGTCCGTTACGAAGGACATCCAGATCCCTCTCTTCCTGCGCCGATAAGGCCGGATGCGTCTCCGCATCCCTTGCAACTTCCCCCCATTGCCGAGGGAAATCGGAACCGATGTTCCCCTCCGCAATCACAAATCGGCTCTTCCACCCCTTGATGGAAGAGGGCTTATCCGCAATGACATTAAAAGACCTCCAGGGCCCGATAGAGGTCCACTCCGATTTCCTTCCAGGAGTCAAGTGATAGCAGGTGCGGAAAAGGGGGAGGGTTGCAGCAACCTGAATCTGGTGACACATCGAAACGAATCCTACGATGTTCCGCCAACTGTTTGGAGCCACCATCGCTGGGCAGATGTTATAGTGGGTCATGATCTCCTTCACCAAGGGATGAAGAGGAAAACGAAGACCCGCCTTAAAACTGTCCTCATAGACAAATACTCCAGACTCCAATCCCCGGGTAACCCTGTCTTCAAGTCCCGGCACCCGCAAAACCACATCCATGGGCAGACCGTACCTATGGTGAATCCTCCCCAAATCCTCAACGACGATTTCTGAGGCCACGTCTTCAGGGCTCATCGCCATCTCGGTCGAGGAAATCCTGGGCGAAAACGGTGAACGCCGGAGAGGATGAGAGGCTAATGCTCTTCGGGAAACAAGATAAGAAGACGCTGCAAACACGCACACATGTGCGTATATATACTTACAGGGCAGCTGTCACTTCGCTTCTCCGCCAAGAAACCGCCCTGGGGAGGCGGAACATCCCATTCGAGGCGTCCGGAATCGCCTCGACAAACCCCCATATCGATCGGGATTCACGGCACGGCACGATCCCAACCGTCGCTAGTGGAGGAGCCTTACCTCCGAAGGTACGATAGCCCTATCGCATTAATTAAGGCATCATTGCACGGGCTGTTTAGGCCAAGACGTCCTGTCGGGGCGCGCCACTTGAGCTTATACTCCCTACGCCCGAACCTACGCTTCGAACTAGGGAGTGGGGGGCATGTGTTGGGGGGTAAAATCGTCATTGCATTGATATCCGTGCAAGGCGGCTAAGGCTGACCCCCTCCTGTCGGCCTCTTCCGGGCCTCCGTGGCTCGGCCTCCTCCGGGCTTCCCTGGCTCGGCCTCCTCCGGGCTTCCCTAGCTCGGCCTCTTCCGGGCCTCCGTGGCTCGGCCTCCTCCGGGCTTTCCTAGCTCGGCCTCCTCCGGGCTTCCCTGGCTCGGCCTCCTCCGGGCTTCCCTAGCTCGGCCTCTTTCGGGCCTCCGTGGCTCGGCCTCCTCCGGGCTTCCCTGGCTCGGCCTCCTCCGGGCTTCCCTAGCTCGGCCTCTTCCGGGCCTCCGTGGCTCGGCCTCCTCCGGGCTTCCCTAGCTCGGCCTCTTCCGGGCCTCCGTGGCTCGGCCTCCTCCGGGCTTCCCTAGCTCGGTCTCTCCCGGGCTCCGTAGCTCGGCCTCCTCCGGGCTTCCGTAGCTCGGCCTCCCCGGGCTTCCGTAGCTCGGCTTCTTCCGGGCTTCCGTAGCCTGCTGCTACCTGGCGATCCACGCCCCGACGTCTACCTCCGCGGAGCCTGATGCGGGAGAGCTCAAGCCTACCCGAGCGGCACCCTGAGCAGGGAATCATGTTAAGACGTGGCCTAAGACCTATTGTAACCGCCCCAGGTCTACTCACCCAGATCCCAAAACATCAAGGAGCTCTCCCAGCCGTCGATCCCTTAACAGACAAGGCGTGGATTCTAACGGCCCCACAACGGCCTGATTCTGTCTACCCCCGAATCGTAACAACCTTAGTACCTTCCAGAAGACGCTCAAGTCCCCAGGTGACAGTCTATAAATATCAGATTGGCAGATTCCCCCAGGTACGCGACTCTTGACGCACAAAAAACTCTGGAGTCATTCCTCTCTCCCGGTAGCTCGTCGGTGCTCTGCCCCTATCGGAGCCTCCGATTGGCCGCCCCCTGGAGAGGTCTTCCGGAGAGATCCACCTCCTCATTGTCTAGTTGATCGCCAATTCCTTCCCCACTGACTTGAGCGTCGGAGGGCCTTCCGCGGAGGACCACCCCCGGCGTCCCTCCGCGTGTGGGCTTCCTGTTTTGCAGGTCCGCCGCGCCCCGCTCCCTGAGGATCGACCGCGCCCGAGTCGGAGGACGGATCCCGGCGGCAACACACGGGTTTGAGATGTTTTGGAAAAGAGACGATGAAATTGGACGTTTTATAGATTCATTCGGATTTTTATAAGATTATTTTGAAAAAAAAATATTTTTAAAAATAGCTCAATCAGCTATGAATTAAATTTTTTTATTTTTAAAAATAAAAAATTTAAACCAAATTGATTGCCAAATAGGCCCTTAATTTGTGAGACGAATAGATTGCGTTGCTCCTCACGCTTCCCCGCCGAGGGGTCCTACCTTCGCCCGCTGGAGGCTATTCTTCTTCCTTCTAATTCAACACGCACCGCATGCTCTCCCACCCCAACGGCTTCATGCCAGACTCATCGATCCTTCGTTTTTCTACTTCGATGCTTCCAAAATGCCGCTTTCTCTCAATTCTACGTGAGGGACCAGAAAGAGAAAGGCCCCGGTTAACAAGGCAAGCATCATCCATACCTTGGTCAAATCCAAGGTCCAAAGACACCGAGAAAACTTTTCTATCAGTTGCACCTTTGATCTTCCTTATGTTGGAAGATTTATCTCTAATTTAAATAATTTTCTCCATGCATATAAATTAAATAAATAAATAATACTTAACAAATAATATTACTCGATTTAAGGTATGACATATGGTGATGCTATATTTAGAGTAGAATTTATCCTATTCAAGTGCATGAGAGATAATGATAGTGTACTTTTGAGATATAGCAAGTCGTTGTGTTCTTCTTAAAATATGCTTTAATAAAGACAAATTTAGATGAATCTAAACTATTCGAATTCAAATGCGATAAAACTTAATAAAATAATTTAATAGAATTTCTTTTCATATAAATTCGATCCTTCCTTCTCAAATGCTCAATGGGTGCCTTTAATTCACAAAATCTTTTGAATTTCTCTTACATTATCACTTATTTCTGCATATAAAGGAGTGTGCATGGATAAATGTTCCGCATTCTTTCACTAAGAGAGAAATAGAATAAAAATATACAAAAGTTAATCTTTATCCACTTAAGTGTTACAATATATTGCATTACTTAAGAATAGGATTAATATTTAAATGGTTTCATCTTCAATTAAATATCTAATATAAGACTAACATTTTAAATTATTTTAAGAAATACCCAACATCTTGAACAAACATATACTTTTTTTCTGTTCCATAACCTTTAGAAGCTATTCATTTGAATGTAATTAAAACAACTATAACAGCGAGAAACTACCATTATTTCAATCGTTCCATTTTAGAGAAAAGAAATAAAAATTTTTATTTTTATTTTATATTTAATTTTAAAAATAAATATATTTCATAATTAATTATTTTTAAAAATAAACATAATAAGATCATAGCAGTGGAGACAATAAAAAACAATGGTGATGACGGTGGCAATAATAATGTTTAAGATGTTTGTTATATGGTGATGGTAGTAATCATAATTGGACATTAATAATGTGATAATGGTGGTAATGATGATGGTAGTGCTATGATAGAGGTTATAAGAATTATAGGGTGAAAGTGGTTGGAATGGTGGTGACAACATTTATGGTAATAGTAACATTGATGACGATGATAATGGTAAAGATCATATGGTGAGAATTACAATGATAATAATACTAGAAATGATGATGATGATAATAGTTATGGAGATGACATTAATAAAAAAAATAGTGATGATAGTAACAAAGATAATAGTAGCGTAGCGATAGAAATGATGTCCAAGTAGTAGAAGATATGCACTTTTTAAACATAATAGAAACAAAAGCTTCCTATTTTCATTTTTAAGAAGCATTAAAAATTATTTTTTAAAAAAAACCAATATATTATTCTGTTGATTTTATGTTTTTTAAATAAATAAAAAAAAGATGCCAAACATGATCTTAATTTTCAACTCAGAGGCAGCTCTCATTATTTAGAATGATATCTAATAATTTCCTAACCACATCATTGAAAAATTATGGGATACATCATCAAGGCACGACCATTTCCTTCATGGATCCAGATTTCAGAGTATGCTTGTAGACAAACATTTGGAGGCCAATCCTACGGTACACAAGCTGCTCTCAAATAATCTTCTCACAGTTCAAATGATAAATTATTTTATAATGGCAAGAGCTGCTGGCAATTATGGTTTCCCATGTGCTCGCTCATCAATCCATCGGGTGCTCCAACGATCCAAGACTCTCAAATCAACTGCTTTGTGCTAAACAGCAGAACATGGTAGTCTGCGTCCAATCCCCTTAGATCACGTATTTTCTATCATTCATATGGGCTTGGCATTCACATCCCCAAGCTAGGAACGGTTCAACACCTAATTTTGCTGCAAGGAATGCAACAGCGGATCCGTTTCCATGTGGAAAACGGTGTTCCCTCCTCGGGTGGCTAACGGATTAAAACGGCTGTTATAACGCAACGCATCGGACCGCTTCTCGGCGAGCGTTCGAACTCCGAACCAAGGTCGGGCGGGATCCGGTCACCCCAACCATGTCCCTGCTCGCCCCCACCAACAATCTTCTGGTCACCGCCGCCACCCCCCGCCACCGTTTCGTTACTTTAGCCCCCTTTTTCTCATCGACCCCGAAACCCAAAGCTCTTCGTTTCCCGGTGAGATGCGGTGCTCCGCCGCCGTCGGTGGGCTCCCAGAAGCCGTCGCCGAGTCCATTTCGCTTTCCGAACCCCTTCCCCGTCCTCCTCCTCTCCGCCAGCTTCCTCTGCGCCCGCGTGTTCCTCCGCGTCCTCCCCGCCGACTTCCCCGACCGGTGGCGCCACCTTCTAGAGCTCTCGGAGGGGTCGGAGACGAAGATAACCCAACTCCCCTACCACCTGATCCAGGCCGTCATGGCCTCGGAGGACCGCCGGTTCTTCTACCACTTTGGGGTCGATCCGTACGGGATCGGACGGGCCGTGGTTTATTACCCCAATGGCGGAGGTGGGAGCACCATCACCCAACAGGTGAGACGATTGTTGCACCAGTTCTTGATTATCTCTAATCACCTCGCATTTGTGCCAATTTAGTTTTTTTTTTAATTTTTTTGTGAGAAATAGTTCAATTTAGCATCCAGTCATACCCACAGACAAATTATTTTGTTATATATACAAGTTTCATGAGGAAGCCGATTCATGTAGCCGACCCCATGTAGTTGGAAAAGGCTTAGATGAGTTGAGTTGAGTTGAGTATATATACAAGTTTCAACCAGAGTAATCCTAGCGAGGGACTCTTAATGTATTGTTATTATCATCATTTTTATGACTAATCTAGTGTGTGCTAAATAAAATAGGCACTCCCTATATGTTCTTGATGACACCAGCATGTTCAATTATTTCCTACTGCAGGTTGTAAAGAATGTCTTTTTGACGAATGAACGCAAAATTTCGAGGAAATTTGTTGAGGGAATAGTGTCACTGATATTAGAGAGGAGAATGACAAAATGGGAGATACTGTATTCCTATCTGAACAAGGTACACACATTTCATATTACCAATTGATTCATGTCATTATCTTTTTTTTTTTTTTTTCCTTGTTACAATTTTGAAAAGTTTCTCATTATTGTTGCACTCTTTTTGTGAAATTGCTTTCTAACTAACATGGCTTATGTTTACTGAAAAATGAATTTATGACGAGCCATTGGCATCAAAGAATTTTCAAAAGAAGAAATACATGCATGCATGTTATAATGCATATGTAATTGCATTATATGTTTATATGTACTTATATGTTGAAAATAATATTCTCAGGGTTCAATTGGACTCTTTCAATTTTTTTAATCATCATCACAATCTTAAAAATGGGGCCTTAATCAAAGTAACTGTAACATCATTTGACCATTCTTGTTATTTTGAATCTAGTGTACAGAAAAGCGTAAAAAATAATTACATTTCTGGTATAACTAGGTTTGGTTGGATGAAGAGGGAAATTGCCTTGGGTTTGCTTTGGGTTTTGTGCGACCAATGCATGCCTCTAAGATACAGTGGAGTTTTGTTGGACTCTAGATGGGAACTTCCTGCTGATTTAATATCAATTGGTCTCATGATCCTATTGATTGGTGTTTTGTGCCTGTTCAAGTATATGTCTTCTGTTATGAATCTTTATTATTCAAAAGATCGGTATCTTCGGTTGTGATTGTTGATATTGGCTATGACTCCCACTAATGGAAGTGCAATTACTGCAATACTCGCTTCTCAGTCTCCATGACATTAGAGGAAGGTAAAAGCATTAAAACATCAAAATTATTAGGGATACATATAAAGCTTTGGGTTCTTTTGTCTGTTATGATGAATTCTTATCTTCAACATCAATATTCAAAGGTAAATGACTCTCTGGCTCATTTCTTAAAACATTACAAGACTGCTATCATGCTGATGTGAAGAATAAATTATTGGCATCAACTAAAACAGGCCTCCATCAGATGACACTAGCTGATATCATTCCCTATCATCAAAATGGAGGCTGATATATGTGAGTTTGGGTTGTATTCAGAGTATCCTGTGTTAATGTTTTCTTGTGAAGCAATATGTCAATTGCTGATACAAATCAGTATCCGATGTGAAACAAAATCTTATTATAATCTGTATAAGTAAGCTGATATTACCCTCATGTATACTTGATTTTAAATCAGAAATTGCTAGTAATTTCAATTATTGTCTTAGGAGTCCCCTTTTGCATGTTTCTTTTGATGTGTGGTTGAATGTTCACTGGCATGTTGATTCTGCAGATGTACTGGGGACATGGAAAGTTTGGTATTGAATCAGCTTCTCTTTTTTACTTTGGCAAGCACCCTTCCCTTCTTAATGTCGGGAGTCGGCATTGCTAGCTGGGATTTTGCCTTCCCCTGAGACTCTTAACCCATTTACAAGCCCTGCAAGGTTACTGATTTTAACTTTTAGCAACGAACTATATTTTCTTTCAAAATATTTGCAAAGTACTTGTATGCTGTAGGCTAACTTGTCATTTAAAATATATTTTTGTTCTCTGCAGTAGTTTAGACTGTCATTCAGTGTTCTGGTTTTGCTCAGAAAGCCTAAACTGTCACTTTCTTATAGAGGAAAGTCTTCTCAAGCTAGAGCACTAAGAAGGATGGTGGCAGCGGGATTTCTTGATTTGGAGACAGCACTTCTAATTGTGAGCCAACCACTTTGCCTGCATACTGATGGTGATGGAACTGGGGAGGTAAGGCGCCGCACTTTTAGTATAGATGTTTGTAAGTAATTTGCTTAATAGTTTATTCTCTGCTTTATTTTTGGAAAAAAAAATTAGTTTTATCAATAGGAAACAAATGTCAAGGTAAAACTAAAAGTTCAGAAATGCCATAAATTAATGCTTGCCAAACTGTGTGGATTCTAGAATAAATTGTGACTAATTCATCAAAAGGGTAAGGTATAATGATGAGGATGATGCCATGATTAAATGTAGATGAAGGAAACATTGACTTGAAACTTCATCATATATCTACTTGACAAATTAAAATTAGTATAATAATTTACAGTCAATTCTATGTAATAAATGTTCTTCAATCACAAATTTTTGCAATTACAAATATATAATCACATTCTAAATGATGGCAGTAATTATCAAACATCCTATTTATTATGTTTCAATCGATCACTTTAGGCTAGCGTGATGTACTTAGGAATTTAAAAACTATTTATTGATAGTTAGAATAAGCATAAACCTAGCCATCTTACACAATTAGACATTTAAATCAGGAAAAGTAGACTGCTGAAGCTTATTCTCCTTTTGCAGAGTTAGCAGTGTGAGTAGTTGTGAACCGAAGCAGGCATATAAAAAATGTTTTTTTAAGTCCATATATCGTACGATTCTGCATTACCAAGGAATACAGTGATTACATTATCTGGTCAATTCATCGTGACACTCACAGTTCTTGTAATAAGATGGCTGCAGAAATTAGTGATGTTAATCATTGAGAATAGGTTGTTCAATATGTCGGTTATGATGCAGCATGAAAAGACTCGGATGTGGTCAATGAATGAAGTTGGAGATCTATCCAAAGCAACAAGCAGTTGCATTCATACTTATTTGACAACAATTGCGGAAACTTCAAGGACAAGATTTGTCTTCTTACAGTATTATTTATTTGTACGGTACTGGAAATATCCTGTACCTGCATGGATCAAATATAATTGTAAAATTATCTTCTTTCTTTGTGAATTTCCAGAGTATAAGAAAGCCAAGTGAGTGTATTTTATTTATTGACATCTTTGTAGTAATTTGAGGAATTAGAACTTGTGTTGACTATTGGTTGGAGGCATTGAGCATCCACAATCTGACTAACATGGTCCCAGCTACAATGTTTTTGCAAATTCATAATAATATGCTTTTGCAAATTCATAATATGTGTTGCTTTCTCTGGACTACTTCCATCTTTCACTCATTAACTAACGACATTTTGTTCTTGTTTTCTGCCTTTTGCTTGAATTAGTAGAAAAATATTAGCCCCAGTATAAACTGTATAAAAGGCATATCATATCTCTCAGCTGACAGGCTAGTGTTTCACTGATAAGGTGGCTACATTCCTAAGAAGAGTACCGTCTCTGTAAAACCTAATATTAGATTAAAACAAAGCTGTAAATCCTCTGAAACATTCATGTCAAGATATTATTAAGAGGGAGCAGAACTGAAGCGTAGGTTTTCAGACTACCTTAGGAATCTTTTTTCAGGGGCAATGGATTTTGAGTCAAACTCCTTGATGTTACATTCTGCTGCCACCATTTGATTTATAGATATATCACTATGAACTATTTATCCTTTGACAATGTACAAAACTTGTATGATTTTGAATACAGCAAAAGGAAGATGCCAAGATGTAGTTGTTGTTCCTCTCAACAAACTTCATGGATGCTAAAATCTTAGATATCTTTGATCCTTATTTGGACTTTTTTTGTCCTTAGAAAAATAAAATATGGTAACATCCTAGGGTATTCTTTGATTCTAAGATGATATCTGAAGTGTAATAAAGGGTGCACATAATGCCACAGGAAGTTAAGATTTGCACATTTCTGCCTTGAATAAATAGGGGAATCCAATTACCATCATTTTTTTAATCAATAATTTCAACTTAAAAGGATTTCAATACCTCTTCCCACTGTTAGGATTTTTTTTTTTGCAATTTTGAGAGGAAGGAATGAGCATGAGAGAGAGAGAGAGAGAGAGAGATTACATGCTACAGTGTGCCTCCATTGCACATTTGCACCATCAGATGCACCCTTATTTCTCTTTCCCTCTTTTTTAGTTAGGCAACAATGGGGCGTTCTTTTCCTGCACTATCCGATCCACTTCAAACCTCCCTTCTGCATCCTTGTTCTCAAACTGCTCAATCTTAGCAGGTGCCATGTACTTGCGTCAATGTAAATGGGCTACCTTATCTCAGTTAGGTGCAGAGATATCTGCTTGAAAACACTTTATATAAATGGTTTGAGTTATATTCTTCACTGGCTTAGTCACCAAATTTTGTCATTTGGCTTGTTTTAGTCTAGTTGAATTTAATTACTCAACTCAACTTAATTCATCTAAGCCTTTTCCCAACTATATGGGGTCAGCTACATGAATCTGCTTCCTTCACTCTACTCTATTCAGGACCAAGTTGACATTCAAATTACAAGTAGTTATTTTTTAATTATTTTTGTCCATGTTAGTTTAGGTATATCTTTACCTCTATCCTTACCATGAATTGTTAAAAGATCACTCATCTAAAGATCTACGTTGTATATGTCCAAACCACCGTAATCGATTTTCTCTCATTTTATCTTCAATTGGGGATACTCCTATCATTTCTCTTGTGTTTATTTCTAATTCTATCTTTTAAAGTTTTACGCATATCCATCTTAACATACACATTTTTGTTACACTTAATTTATTCATATGTTTCAATATTGGCCAACACTCTGTTCCATATAGCATAGTTGGCCTAATAGCAGTTTTATAGAATTTTTTTTTCAATTTTAATGGGATACGCCAATCATACAATACTCCTGAAGCACTCATCCACTTAATCCATCCTGCTTTAACTCTATGATTCACATCTTCATCTATTTACCTTCTTCCTGGATAATTATCCCAAATACCTAAATTTTTTACTCCTTGATATCTCTTGGCTTGCAATCTTCATTATTTCTTTATTTGTATTTTTACTCCCACTAAAATTACATTTCATTTCATATATTCAGTTTTAGTTTTACTAATCTTAAAACCTTTAGATTCTAAAGCCTCTCTCTAAATCTCTAGTTTAGCATTTACTCCATATTTAGTTTCATCAACACTATATCATCTGCAAATAACATACACCATGAGATATCATTTTGAATATGTTTGGTTAATTCATCCATAACTAATACAAAAAGATAACTTAAGGCAGGTCCTTGATGTAAACCTACAGTAATTGAAAACTCACTAGTTTCTCCTATTGTTATTTTAACAATAGTTATTGCTCTATTATACATATCTTTTATCAATTCTATGTACCTTTTAGTAACTCCTTTTTTTTCTAAAACCCACATATTATTTATCTAGGTACTCTATCATATGCTTTCTCTAAATCAATAAAGACTATATGAAGGTCTTTTTTCTTTTCTTTATATCTATCCATCAATCTTTTTAATAAATAAATAGCTTTCATAGTCGATCTTCCAGGCACAAATCCAAATTGATTATTTGACACCAACGTTTTAGCTCTTGTTCGATTTTCTATTACTCTCTTCCATAATTTCATTGTATACTCATTAGCTTAATCCCTCTATAATTTAATTATCTTTATTTTTTTTTGTAAATATTTATTGATTATTCTTCATGTTTGTTTTGTTTCGTAGCTACTTTGCAGTATACTTGGATCAACAAAACTTATAGAAATCTTATAGGTGACCTTTGCCAAGCTGCTGTAGCAAAGCTTCACTAGCTTTGATCTCTAATTCCATTGTTTTTCCTCTGTTTGTGGCAAGTATAGCTATTGATGGTCATCTTGGTAACATATTTGTATGGATACTGTTCCTAATTATGTTATGATTTTCCTTATTGACTTTGTGTTTCCCATACAATCAACTCTTAAATACCTCGACCACTAGTGAAGACTTTCCTTATGTGCATGTCTAATACAATAACAACAAAGCCTTAAACTAGTTGGGATTGGCTACATGAATCCTTTTTCTTCATTCAGCTCTTTTTTAAATCACATTTTCTTGGAAGATGCAAAAAAATTTAAGTCTTTCTTTATTACTTCCTTCTATGTGATTTTTAGTCCATCTCTTTCTTTTTTCCTTTATATGTATCAACTTGCTCTTCCGCACAGGTGCATCTCTAGGTTTATGTTACATATGTCTAAACCATTTAAGTTATCATTCCCTTAAGGTATCTTCGATTGGAACTACCTTTACTTTTTTTTATAAATGGTTTTATTGTTTATTTTATTTTTCTTATATTACTATTCGTCCATCTTAACATTCTCATTTTCATCACATTTATCTTATATATGTGTATTTTTCTAACTGCCCAATATTTCGTACCATAAAGATAAATGGTCTTATGATTGTCCTATAAGACTCTCTTCAACTTGGTAGGTATTTTACGATCACATAATATTTCAATTGCCTTTTTTTTTTTATCTAACCTGCTTTAATAATATGGACAACATCATCCTCAATTTCTCTTTTCTTATGAATAATCGATACTAAATACCAAAAATGATAATTTTTAGTAACTTAATGGTTCCTAATTTGTACTCTACATTCATCTTCATTTTGAATTGTATTAAAATTATATTCCATATATTCTATCTTTATCCTACTTAACCTAAAACTTTTAGATTTTAATGTATTTTTTCATAATTTTAACTTACGATTAACTCTAGCCTTAGTTTCAGTTATTAGTACTATATCATTCGCAAAAAAACATACAACTTGAAATATCATCCTGATCATGTCTAGTAAACTCATCTATAACTAAATAAAAAAAACAGGGATTAAAAACTGATTCCCGATGTAAGCCCACTGTAATAAAAAATTTAATGTATTACCATCAATAATTCTTATAGCAACAACTGCTCCATCATACATATATTTTATTATGTTAATATACCTAACAAGTACTCCTTTCTTTTTTAACACCTACTATAAGATTTTTCTAGAACCCTGTCGTATGCTTTCTCTAAATCAATAAAAACTATATCAAGATTTTGTTTTTTTGCTTTATACATATCCATTAATCTTGTAAGGAGAAAAATAGCTTTTATGGTTAACCATCTTGGCATAAAACCAAATTGATTCTTTGATATTTTTGCAGTATATTTTAACCTATGTTCAATCACTTTCTCTCAAAGTTTCATAGTATCACTATAAATTTGATACCACGATAATTAAAGCAATTTTAAATATTTTTTTATTTTGATAAATTAGTACTATAATTTTTTTATTCATTTATTAGACATCTTTTTAGTTTTAAAATCCTATTAAATAAATTTGTCATACACTTTACTCCAACATCACCTAAACATTTTTAAACTTTGATAGAAACTTTGCCTTTTGCCTTTTGTTTAGTAGTGCTACTGATAAACTTTGGTACAATCACTGTCAGTAGCTGCTAATTCAGTTGCACTGGAATGGACTTCATTTGAAATATTGATATAGTTAACACGAACTTCTATGTGGATATGTCTAATGTGCTCCTTTATTCAAAAAAAGTGTTAACATTTTGGATTAAATAAAAAATATCTTGGTCAGAAAAAAAACCTTGTTGGGCTGGTCAAGTAAAGATAATGGCTTGAATTGTTCAATACTATGCCCATGTTGGTCAATGCTAATAACATGAACGTACCAGAACAAATGACTAATGACTAAGATAAAAGATTAAGCTGTTGAATAGTTTGCTTGTGGTTCAATAAGAAATTAAGAATTGCATTTACTGGGCCTCCATTTAGATTCAGGTATCTCTACAACCTTTCTCAAGAGCTTTCTCAGTGCATAATTTGTAACTAAAAACCAACTTGTCTCACCACAATTATCATCTATGCCTCTCATTATTCCCCACAAGTTTCCTTATTGATTTCAAAATTAAATATTTTTTGCAAAATTTTTCTTTGAAGCCCATTAAGTTTCTGTGTTACTCTATCAAATGGTTTATCCAAAGGTATGCAAATGACTCTTTAGATTTTTTTTCATCAATTGCCTAAATAACAAATTGACATGGAAGGTTCTTTTTTTCCTGTGAAATCATATTGATTTCTGGATATTGGTGGAGTTATAACTTAATCATTATTCCATCACCCTGCCATGAACAAAATAAGCTAATTGGCGAATTGTATTGCCAAATATGAAAAGAGGTAAAGCAAGCAAGCAATTGAACATCAAAATCTCATTAATATGTGTCTATGATAATTTGATGACTTCAAAGATTTTATAACTTGACTTCAATTTTCTTTCTTGTAGGAATATGAAGATTTCAGAAAGCAATGAGACTAAGTTCCACTATTAAAGACGTATGGAACTGGGAAATGGCAAGTGTAGCAGGGGAAGCAAAGGAAAATATTGAATAGTGGGCCATAAGGATGCACAAAAATAGATGATAGCATTGCCTTAGGAAAAGTAACACGAACTTATTATTGGAAAAAGTAAGTTTCTATATGATATCTGTCAACATGTTTCAATAGATAAACATGCTTGTATATACATGACCATCAGAAGTAGCATATAATCTTTTTTTCTATTTTAATTCTTTTCTCTGTTTCATCCTTCCTATTACATGAAGTAAAATCTGACAAAGAAAGAAAAGACCATGTGTCTTCATTTATTGCTTTCAAGATTCTTCACAGCAAAACTTCTGTCTATATGGGCAAGCATGGTGCATGGCCCTTTGCCATCTAAAGTGATGTAAGTGCATAGGATTGAGAAACATGAAAAACTGTCATGCAACTAAAATTCACAGAACGGCTTCATGTCCTAATCAATGTTCGTGCAAATCAAGAAACAGTGAAGCTCATGGTATAATGTAGCACATGACCTGATATGAAAGCAAAGAACTAAAAGAAACCAAAGTAGATACCTGCCACAGCAACATATTGCATGCCTGTAACTACTACTATAGACCCACTTTTTTGCACTTGCTTCTACTAAATTGTAAACCAAGAACTATTTTTATGATAGAGGTATTTTCTAACTTTCTTATATTGGTTTTTGGGTTTGAGGGTGGGAATTGGAGTAACATGGTGTCCTCTTGTTGTGGATTGGTGCAATATGATTATTCTAGATTTGACCATAGCAAAGTGCTAGTGATTAGCTATGTATGTTGCAAAAGAATTCTTTCTAGTCAAAGGGCTATCATGACCATGTGGTCATTTTAGGGTAACTAATTGGAAAGCTTGTTGTTACCTTAGAAGTGGCATAGGAAGCTTTTCATCATTACATCATAACTTAGCAGCATGATATACAAATCCTGGAGAGACTTGTTGCCCAGGGAATTAAGTGATGTTCGACCATTTTTATGGACAAACAACATATCAAGGTTTTAAATCTCATGGAATAGAAGTGTCCTGATTTTTCACAGAATGAGGTGCCCTGCATTCTGTTCTGTCTCAATCTTTGATCCGGTCAGGCATTACAATCTTGCTTAGATGCTTTTTTTTTTCTTTGAAAAAAATTATTTCGAAAGGTTTAGTATTTTATTCAAATATATGTTTAACTTCAAAAGTTATAACATTTTAATAAATTAAATCTATTTAAAATTGATACTATAATATATTAGGTCAAGATAAGATGGGGCAGGATGGTCGAGATCAGTTCTGAATTCTCTTTGGGATGAGATGTCTCAGCCATTTTGCCTCTTATCCTTTGAGACTTGAACCACTACAACAAATAATGCTAGGACCTTTTTTTTTTGTTAACTTACACAATGTTTTACAGTTTTTTTGGTGATAATTAGTTATGCCTCATACTTTTGAAATGATACTTGATTTTTGCAAACGTGTCATACATTGTGAATCCCCTCAAAAATCCAGTTTCATTACTGATAAATATGACTAGAGACTTGGTATACCATCATCTTTGGTGTGGATAACTTACTATGAGTTAAGACTTGGCTTACATATTTTGAGGATTTATGCATCATTAGTGCATCACTCAGTTGCATCAGATTTCTTGACTGAATTTTCAAATAGTCCACTCTAAAGATTGCTGGTCAGTATGAAAAATTAAGGTGGCTCTGCAACAAAATTTTCCCCCTGATGGGTGACTCTGTTGCATGAAAACATCTTCATCTTTTTGTCAACCTTAATTTGCCACAGGCACATTCCCATCCTCAACCTTAGTCGGGCCATGGGATCCACTGCTTCCGTCCATCCAGAAGCTTGAAGGTTTCCACTTTGAACAGAACAGTCCTCTGCCCTTCGTTTAGTAGTGCTACTGATAAACTTCGACACAATCTCTGTCAGTGGCTGCTAATTCAGTTGATACTGGAATGGACTTCATTTGAAATATTGATATGGTTAACAGAAACAAACGTATAAGAAGGAAAGTCCTTACTTGGCTTCTATATGAGGCTTTGAAAGAGTCATGTTCACTTCACAAGACTTTTCTCCTTGTCCTCAAAATGGACAAAACTGATGAGAAAGCTCTCTTTCATGACTTAGCCCACTCCAGTCAAGTTGTGGACACATGGAAAGAGATGTATTTATGTTGGCAACAGAAGCCCAAAGTCATTGCATTGCTTATCTTGTATCAATCGAATGAAAAATTTTGGGGATCTTAAGTGTTTTTGAAAAGTCTATCCTTTTTTGGTTCTTTGCATATGCTTATTCCTATGACTCCTTTGTTCCCTATTGGTAGAAGTCTTGAACCTCACAGGACTGGCCTTATATATTATCCATATTGTTCATCTCATCAAGATTGTTATATGCTTCAATGGTACTTGTAGCTGGTAAGTCAATCAGTGGAAAACTGAAAGCTATTTCACACTTAAAACGTGATCTCTCTCTCTCTCTCTCTCTCTCTCTCTCTCTAAGGTTCCTGGTTGTTGTTGGTAGAGGTGTAAACAAGCCAAAATGAGCTAGTTGACCCCAGCTTGAGCTTAGCTTAATATTGCAAAAGCTTGAGTCTACCTGCAGCTTGGTTTGATTCAGCTCAATTCGCCACCAGCATAGGTTGAGTGGAATACGAAAAAATGGGAAAAAAGATAGACAAAACTTGTTGAGAGAGAGAGAGAGAGTGCCGTAGTTGCTACAATGCCATGGTTGTCTGCACTGTCAGAGGTGGAGGGATAACATTGATGAGGCTTTGAAACAGCAAGCTGAGAGAGAGAGAGAGATGACTTTGGCAATATTGCCAAGAAAGGGGGCTTGAGAGAGGCTAGGACTTTCTTTTGTCTTCCCCTTCTCCCCATTGATCCAATGGATTTAAGGCTACTACATCTTTGATATAACACCTTATATTTTCATCATTATATAAAATACAAACATTAAATATAAGATCTAATGATTGAGATATATCCTCATTCCAAATAAATGTTCTTAGTATATAATTGTAAATATTAGATAATAATATAATATATGTATATAAAAATAATGTTACATGTTTATACTTCAAGTTGACATCAGTGAGCTAAGCTTGGCTCATGTTCAGCTCATTTGTTGTTCGAGCTCAAAATTTCAGGTTATATTTGGCTGTTTGACATATGATCGAGCTGGGATTGAGCTCAAATTTGAGCTTAACATGAACAGCCCCTCCATTTGACAGCCATAGTTGCTGGAGTTGTTATCACACTATCAAAATGTCTATTCTCTTATTAGATGGAGTATGGTTACAAAGCACAGATGATGGAAGAAGAAACTTGATGAGTAAAGGCAAGAGCTCTCTACTAGCCTTGCTTGCTCCTATTTCTATAGGCATGCATGGTACACCACTCTTTAATAATCCAAACAATGCATGCAATTTATTAGACAGGTAAACACATTTCCTTTTGTTACCTTTGCATAGGGTTAATTCTTTTGCCTAATTACTGGTGGGCTAATGCAAGCCCTTCATTTGTATTGAAATGATGCTACTTTTTCTCTTCTTAAGAAGAAAACTTCCCAACATTTTCAATGTTTTCCGTTTCATCAAATTATAAATTAGTCTAAGAACTACTAAGATTTATATCATTTTGTTTGTACTGATTAGTAGAATCAATAATACGGACCTAATGCAACCTTCAATTCATACTTGAGTAATTTGCACATCTGAAAGGATAGTTGCTTAAATATTCACTTGCATGCACCTTTATAATGCATAGAAAAGAAATAATGCTCAAGAAACAACACAAAATGCTCACTATATGCCGTCATGGATCTGGCATAAGTAGCAATTGGTTAGAGGAGAAAAAATGCTGAAGCAGACGTACAAGATTAGTAACAGTAACTTATATACATGTACACATGCATAATTGTATTTGTTGTATTTTTGTATTTGATGGTAATGCTGTAGTATTTTATTAATGCACTTGCTGCGTCAATTTGTTGACTGAGATCCTCATTTTTGTCAGTTTTGCAGGTGTCATTGTTTACCTTTATATTAATAACTATCCGACATCTGCTGGTGTAATTCATAATCAACATTTACGGTTTTTAGTCTTGGAATTTCGTAGGAACTAACCACTTTCTGGAGCTCTTTTAGCGGTACAAGCTTGATTTTGTTGGAAATAATAATGGGGAGTTCCAGATGTTCCATAAAAACTGACTGCATATTACATTCATCAAATGCAAGCCTGAGAGTAAAGGAACAAATTACTGGTGCCTTGCAGCTCATATGTTCCATTAAGAACCATGGTATCAGACATCAGTATCAAGCATTGATTTTACTGAGAAATTATGCAGCAAATTCAAGCAGAAGAATCTATATCTCTTCATTCACTTTAAAGATGGTCTGTTGTTGTTCTCCACAGGTATGATATATATTCAGGCACTGGGAAATTCAGAACCCTTGATACTTAAGGGAGGCTTGTGAACCTTTGCAGTGTCTAAGGCGGTACAGCAGCTGCTGGCAGCCAGATTTTGAAGAACACTAATTAGATATTACTGATCTTCCCAAATACACTATCAACCAATCCAAGTGATCTTGATAACGTGATAGGTAGCTGTCAACTGGCTATATCTGCTTGGAGTACTAAAATATTTGTCTGAAATTGTTGTTAGAATTACTTAATTCGAAAGACTTCTTACAGATTTTGCAAATTGTAATATAATTACCCCTTGAAAAATGATTTGGAATAAATATATGTATGAGGGGCTCAAAATGGTTGACAGTGGACGCCTGAAAGGATCATACCATCAATAAAGTGACGGTGTTTCTATTGACATTCCATTATTAGTTGGTGACTGATTCTATTTATCATCATGATATCTTTGCTAGAGAGTTCAGTGGATTAGATAAACCACTGAGGCAAGCGAAGCATTGCATGGTTGTTTTAAGGATTGATGAGCTTATTTTGTACTTGATGTACTTTGGGGCAAATAACATAAATTTAAATGTTGATGAATGCTTGAAGTATATTCACTAAGGAGAATGGTTTCATTATTCAAGAAATGAGACTAATATTCCAGAATTGCTCCAACAAAACAATCTCCATGTTGGTATATTGCAGTGTTTCATATTTAGCATCATATGAATAATTTAGGTTTTTTTTTTTTTTCAAATCGAAACATTTATGACATATATGAAGCAATAATACTAGATAAAAGCTGTGCATGATTTATGTTAATAAATAGTAGCCGTCTTTAAATGCTTGGATAGTTTAATTTTCAATCATAGATTGACACATCATTTAAGATGATGAGGGCAATCCAGTTGCTGTGCTTTGCAACATTCACTCATGGGTCTCTATAATATTTTAAAATAGTTTCATATTGAATAGAAAAAAAAATAATGTACATATAATTTAAATTTATTAACTATTAATTAGTTAGGACTTAAGTTTTTAAGGTATATGGTTTTTTGCCAAATGGTATCAAAGCTCTGCCATGGCTTATATTTTTAAAATACAACTCAGATATGGCTGCGTAGGTAATATAATAGCCTAATGGAAGGCATTATGGAATTTAGTGTAATAAACAACCAGAAATCTTATTATAGATGTGTGGTTTGAAACAATGCCTTGTCTCTGTAGGAAAAATCAGATGCAATAGAGAAGGTGCGTTAACAATGCAAAAGCTCTGAATTTAAGACCATCTTGGAGCAAGAAAGTTGATTATTTTTAGCTAGAATCGCCGGACCCCAAAATTAATAACCCTATGACTCCACTCTTCTTTGATCACTGTGATGTTAGTCTTTAATAAACATAGATGCATCTCTCTTAATTTATTATTTCTTTCTTTATTCTTATAGTGAAAAAAAAAAAAAAACCTAAAGATGTGCATAGCTAAAATTGAGACTATACATATAAATTGACTTATAGAGATGAGAGGGTATTGTTTAATTATATAACATATCAGAATTATCTATCCTGAAAAAATAAAAAGACAAGTCGAAGCCATCCAAGCTTCCTATATAGCGTCAAGACAAAATTTTTTTTTTTTTTTTTTTTGAGAAAAGTACGTGGTGATGAAAATTTTATTATGTTTTATTTTAAACAAATTGTTTGAAATGCCTTTGTGAAATGAATATAGATAGGAATACTATACGGTATGGATCATAAATTCAATAGTCTATTAAGTTTACCAGAAAGGGAGTTTTAGTCTGTTAAAATTGGATGGAGTTGGTTGATGTTTCTAATTGGCCCCTTGTATTATTTTTTTTCAATCAAGTATCCCAATTTGTGTAAGTTTTTTAATCATGTATATTTTTTATAACCATTAATAATTATTTGATGACTTGAGTATACCTTTTCTTTCAGTTGAGTAAATGGACTTATAAAAATTTTTTAATTGAGTATACGACTCATAAAAAAATTTTAATCAAGTATAAAAATATGGATAAAAAAATTACAAAGACTATTCATTGAAACTCTTTTAACAACTAGCTTTATGTAGCAAAGTTAAACAGCCTTTCTGGAGTCACAGAGCTTTCAGGAAAGGATAATTTTTTATTAAACAATATATTAATAACGTATCAAAAACTATAACACAAAAAGGAATGTATTTATAGTATATTTTTCTTATTGATTTATTTACTATTAATTAAATAACTAAAAAATTACTATTTTGCTGCTTAACCTTTTATGTATATAATTTTATTAAAATATAAATAGATAATAATATTTCTACCATAGCTTATTGTGTAAATAATTTTATATATGAAAAGTTTTGATTTGATTGGTTTATCATGCATTCATGAGAAATACTTGATGGGTTTAAATGATTATACTTAATTGAAAATTTTATAAGTTAGTATATTCAATCTTTCACAAATTAATATGCTTAATTCAAAAAAAAAAGTATACTCAAATTATCGTTAATCATTAGTATTCAGTTAAGCACTATTTATGATCATTAAAAATACACTTGATTAAAAAAATTTCATAAGTTGATATATTTAATTAAAAAAATAATATAAGAATCCCATTGAAAATTTTAACAAGTTTATGTGCTCCTAAAGTAACCATGGCCCTAGCTCAGGTACTTATGCAATGCATGAAATATGTGGCACTTATAAAATATATATTAACTAAAATTTC
The DNA here is from genome assembly GCA_900491605.1 of Calamus simplicifolius. Taxonomy (NCBI): domain Eukaryota; kingdom Viridiplantae; phylum Streptophyta; class Magnoliopsida; order Arecales; family Arecaceae; genus Calamus; species Calamus simplicifolius. The sequence continues at coordinate 57,388 of UESW01003136.1, read as the reverse complement.
AGCTTTTGACTAAAATTATAATATAAATATTTTAATATTATATTATTATAATAATTAATATTATATTTATATATTATATAAATATAATATATTATAATATAATTTGTTAAGTTGAAATTAATGCGGTTTGCTTGCATCGTCAATCTTACATTTTATGGTGCTCTTGAGAACAAAAGTTATATATAAAAAAATCAAAAAAATAAAAAACATTCTAAGACTGGTAAATCGGCAGTGTTTTCCTCAATGGCAAAATTAAAATTTGGATTCATCTTCCACCACCCAAAAAGATCTAAAAAATGATGTATTCGTAACTGTTTGTTACATTAAGTGATGCAAACTCTTGATCTTCTATGATCATCTAGTCCAAACTCTTGGTCTTTCATGACCATTTTGATACAAACTTTTAATCTTCTATGATCATTTATCTTTTGCAACTGAAATATTAACATGTGTAATGATAATTTAGTTACCAATGATCATTTAATAATTCTTAAAATATGGTAATGATAAGTAATTGAAAAATTATTGTTATATAAAGCTTCCATTTTTTTCTTGCCATCAATTAGAGAGATAAGTCTGAGATACTTAGTAAAAAAAACAAAGAAATTGTGTGAAGGTAAACAATGACGGAAGATATCTTATTTGAGTTTCTATTATAAATATAATTAGATTCTTATGTATTATAATTCATTTGTATATATTTTTCTAAGTTTAATTGTTAATAATATGCTACATAGCAAAAAAAAAAATTTTGTAAAAAAACATTATGAGTTGTCAAATCAAATGATTTGAGAATGGGCGGCCTTCCGCGTATCTTCATTTCCTTCCGTATTAAAAAAGATATTAAAATAATCAAGCATAGCATAAATATCAATGTAGAGAGAAAATAACCTCATGCAAATTACTTCTCTATGAATATTTGAGGGCCTTCTGCATGTCTTCTTCTCTTTATTTATAAATAAATAAAATAATCAAACATAGCACAGTTGTTATGCAAATTGCTTGCCTATTAATATCCATCGGAACCAAATACACTATAAATACAATTTGATATTTCTTCTTATATTCATCAGAGACGGTATGTTCCTAGTTTCAATTTTTTCAATTTTATTTATTTTAAAATATATTATAAAAAATATTTTAAATAACTCATAGATCCATAGCAAGTATTGATTAGAGGATTTAGTTATTCTCACGTGCAACATATCGTACATAATATAAAACAGATTATTATTATTATCTCTTATTACCTCCATAATAAGTGTACATTGGGCATACGCCGAGCTAACACAAAAATGCGAGCAAAATTTCTATTTACACGTTTGGATTGCTCAATATATCCTTTTAAATTTTTTTTAAAAAAAAATTCTAAACTACCCTTAGCATTCCTCTTCTTCTTTCTTTTTCCTTTCTTTCCCGGCACCGGCACCCCTCCTTCCTTCCTGGCACTACCCCACCCTTCCCTTTCGGCCCCGTCTCCTCTTCTTCCCTCTTCAACAGCCCTCCCTCTCCTTTCTTCTCTCTGGCACCGTCCTCCACCCCTTCTCCCGGCCTCCATCTCCTCTCCTTCCCTTTCCGACACCATCTCCCCACCTACCCCCCTCCCCTCCTTCCCACTCTCCTACCTCGGCACCATCTCCTCCCCTTCCTGGCATGCACCTACCCCCCTCCCCTCCTTCCCACTCTCCTACCCCGGCACCGTCTCCTCCCCTTCCTGCCATGGCAGGAAGGGGAGGAGACGGTGCCGGGGTAGGAGAGTGGGAAGGAGGGAAGAGGGATGGGTGGGGGGATGGTACCAGGGGGGAAAGAAGACAGAGGCCGAGAGAAGGGATGGAGGATGGTGCTAGGGAGAGGAGAGGAGAGAGGGGGAGGTGCCTGTGCCGGAGAAGAGAGAGGGAGGAGAAGACGGGTAGTTTAGGATTTTTTTTAAAAAAAAATTTAGGAGGAGTGCACTCAGCAATCCGAGCGATGCAAATAGAAATTCTCAAACGTGAGGTAAAATTGTTCCTGTGGCTGTAAAAAGTAAGGCACAAAGTTGTAGGAACTAGATCGAGCCGTTCAATTAAATTGAAGTTCAGATATTAAATCAGTTCGATTTTAACATAAAATTAAATGCGTAAGTGATTCAAAATAATTCAATTAATTCATTCGATTTATCAGTGAATCAGCTAATTCAGTCGAATAAAATCTATGATTTTATTATCATATTAATTTTAATTTTTTAATTAAAAATTAATTTTTGATCAATGATTTAAATTAAATTAAGGATTCAGTGATCCGACTCCTTTTTTGGGTTAGGATGGGTCTAACAACAATGGTAAGGAAGTGAAAAGTGCATGAGATCCATCGACGACTGGAGCGGTGAGTGCAGTTGGTCAGCAAGGCCCTTCGGTTGGCGGGTGAGAAACACGTAAGCTGTCACATGGTGGTGAATGTTGCCGTCTCGGGCTGATGCTTATATGCGAACGCTTTTGTCCTCGTGTTCTTTTTGTCGGAATGGAAAATCGTGAATGAGCGGATAAGATGGGTGGTATGCAACGAACGTTTATATGACTACGCGTAAGAGATTATATGCGGTGCTGCGAAGGTTTCTAAGTCCCCAATCCGCGCGGGGGAGGAGGAGTTGATCGTCGGCTGGCCCTTCAGCGCCACTTCCATGACCGCAGAGTGTGGATGCAGACTTTCACCCGAATTACGATGCCACGCCGTTCTTGTGTTCTCTTACGATCTTCATAGGTGAGACTAACTGAGAGAATAGAGACCGCCTAGATGTGGACTTGACGGATGAGAGAGCGAGAGCAAAATATGTTTGTATCGGAGGGTAAGAACGTCAAAAATTCAACAAAGAGAAGAGCAATTTCTTCGCTAAATTTTAGGCTATGAGTGCAGTTGGCCGGCAAGGCCCTTCGGCTGGTGCGTGAGAAACACATAACTGGTGTTTGCAGTTCGGCAGCTGTCACACGGTGGTGAATGCTGCCATCCCGGGCTGGGTGCTTATATGCTGTCATTTTATCCTCGTGTTCTGTTTGCCAGAATGGAAAATCATGAATGAGCGGATAAGATGGGTCAATGTATGCAACAGACGGTTTATATGACTCCGCGTAAGAGATTATATGCGGTGCTGCGAAGGTTTATAAGTCCCCGATCCGCGTAGGGGAGGAGGATTTGATCGTCGGCTGACCCTTCAGCACCACTTCCATGACCGCAGAGTGTTGACGTCAACTTTCACCCGAATTATGATGCTAGGCCGTTCTTGTGTTCTCTTACGATCTTCATAGGTGAGACTAACCGAGAGAATAGAGCCCGCCTAGATGTGGACTTAACGGAGGAGAGAGAGAGAGAGCAAGATATGTTTGTATCGGAGGGTAAGAACGTCGAAAATTTAATGAAGAGAAGAGCAATTTCTTCGCTAAATTTTAGGCTATGAGTGCAGTTGGTCGGCAAGGCCCTTCGCTGGCGCGCGAGAAATACATAACTGGTGTTTGCGGTTCGGCAGTTGTCACATGGTGGTGAATGCTGCCATCTCGGGTTGGGTGCTTATATGCGGTCGCTTTGTCCTCATGTTCTGTTTGCCGGAATGGAAAATCGTGAATGAGCGGATAAGATGGGTCAACGTATGCAATGAACAGTTTATATGACTCCGCATAAGAGATTATATGCGGTGCTGCGAAGGTTTATAAGTCCTCGATCCGTGGGGGAGGAGGATTTGATTGTCGGCTGGCCCTTCAGTGCCACTTCCGTGACCGCAAAGTGTGGACGCCAACTTTCACCCGAATTACGATGCCAGGCCGTTCTTGCATTCTCTTACGATCTTCATAGGTGAGACTAATTGGGAGAATAGAGACCGCTTAGATGTGGACTTGATGGAGGAGAGAGAGAGAGCAAGATATGTTTGTATCGAAGGGTAAGAACGTCGAAAATTTAATGAAGAAAAGAGCAATTTCTTCACTAAATTTTAGGCTATGAGTGCAGTTAGATGGCAAGGCCCTTCGGCTGGCGCGCAAGAAATACGTAACTGATGTTTGTGGTTCGGCAGCTATCACATGGTGGTGAATGCTGTCGTCTCGGGCTGGGTGCTTATATGTGATCGCTTTGTCCTCGTGTTTTGTTTGCCGGAATGAAAAATCGTGAATGAGCAGATAAGATGGGTCAACGTATGCAACGGACGGTTTATATGACTACACGTAAGAGATTATATGCGGTGTTGCGAAGGTTTATAAGTCCCTGATCCGCGCGGGGGAGGAGGATTTGATCGTTGGCTGGCCCTTCAGTGCCACTTCCATGACCGCATAGTGTGGATGCCGACTTTCACCCGAATTACGGTGCCACACCGTTCTTGCATTCTCTTACGATCTTCATAGGTGAGACTAATTGGGAGAATAGAGACCGCCTAGATGTGGACTTGACGGAGGAGAGAGAGAGAGAGAGCAAGATATGTTTGTATCGAAGGGTAAGAACGTCGAAAATTTAACGAAGAAAAGAACAATTTCTTCACTAAATTTTAGGCTATGAGTGCAGTTGGCCGGCAAGGCCCTTCGGCTGGCGTGCGAGAAATACGTAAATGATGTTTGTGGTTCGGCAGCTATCACATGGTGGTGAATGCTGTCGTCTCGGGCTGGGTCCTTATATGCGGCCGCTTTGTCCTCATGTTCTGTTTGCCGGAATGGAAAATCGTGAATGAGCGGATAAGATGGGTCAACGTATGCAACGGACGGTTTATGACTCCACGTAAGAGATTATATGCGGTGCTGCGAAGGTTTATAAGTCCCTGATCCGCGCGGGGGAGGAGGATTTGATCGTCGGCTGGCCCTTCAGTGCCACTTCCATGACCGCAGAGTGTGGATGCCGACTTTCACCCGAATTACGGTGCCACGCCGTTCTTGCATTCTCTTACGATCTTCATAGGTGAGACTAACCGGGAGAATAAAGACCACCTAGATGTGGACTTGACGGAACAGAGAGAGAGAGCAAAATATGTTTGTATCGGAGGGTAAGAATGTTGAAAATTTAACGAAGAGAAGAGTAATTTCTTCGCTAAATTTTAGGCTATGAGTGTAGTTGGCCGGCAAGGCCCTTCGGTTGGCGCGCGAGAAACATGTAACTGGTGTTTGCGGTTCGGCAGCTGTCACACGGTGGTGAATGTTGCCATCCCGGGCTGGTGCTTATATGCGAACGCTTTGTCCTCGTGTTCTTTTTGCCGGAATGGAAAATCGTGAATGAGCGGATAAGATGGGTGGTATGCAACGAACGGTTTATATGACTCCGCGTAAGAGATTATATGCGGTGCTGCGAAGTTTATAAGTCCCCGATCCGCGCGGGGGAGGAGGATTTGATCGTCGGCTGGCCCTTCAGCGCCACTTCCGTGACCGCAGAGTGTGGATGCAGACTTTCACCCGAATTACGATGTCACGCCGTTCTTGCGTTCTCTTACGATCTTCATAGGTGAGACTAACTGAGAGAATAGAGACTGCCTAGATGTGGACTTGATGGATGAGAGAGAGAGAGCAAAATATGTTTGTATCGGAGGGTAAGAATGTCAAAAATTTAATGAAGAGAAGAGCAATTTCTTCGCCAAATTTTAGGCTATGAGTGCAGTTGGCCGGCAAGGCCCTTCGGCTGGTGCGTGAGAAACACGTAACTGGTGTTTGCGGTTCGGCAGCTATCACACGGTGGTGAATGCTGCCATCCCGGGCTGGGTGCTTATATGCTGTCGTTTTATCCTCGTGTTCTGTTTGTCAGAATGAAAAATCATGAATGAGCGGATAAGATGGGTCAACGTATGCAACGGACGGTTTATATGACTCCGCGTAAGAGATTATATGCGGTGCTGCAAAGGTTTATAAGTCCCCAATCAGCACAGGGGAGGAGGATTTGATCGTCGGCTGGCCCTTCAGCACCACTTCCATGACCGCAGAGTGTTGACATCGACTTTCACCCGAATTACGATGCTAGGCCGTTCTTGTGTTCTCTTACGATCTTCATAGGTGAGACTAACCGGGAGAATAGAGCCCGTCTAGATGTGGACTTGACGGAGGAGAGAGAGAGAGAGAGCAAGATATGTTTGTATCGAAGGGTAAGAACGTCAAAAATTTAATGAAGAGAAGAGCAATTTCTTTGCTAAATTTTAGGCTATGAGTGCAGTTGGCCGGCAAGGCCCTTCGCTGGCGCGCAAGAAATACATAACTGGTGTTTGCGGTTCGGCAGTTGTCACATGGTGGTGAATGTTGTCGTCTCGGGCTGGGTGCTTATATGTGGTTGCTTTGTCCTCGTGTTCTGTTTGCTGGAATGGAAAATCGTGAATGAGCGGAGAAGATGGGTCAATGTATGCAACGGACAGTTTATATGACTCCGCATAAGAGATTATATGCGGTGCTGCGAAGGTTTATAATTCCTCGATCCGCGTGGGGGAGGAGGATTTGATCGTCGGCTGGCCCTTCAGTGCCACTTCCGTGACCGCAAAGTGTGGACGCCGACTTTCACCCGAATTATGATGCCAGGCCGTTCTTGCATTCTCTTACGATCTTCATAGGTGAGACTAATTGGGAGAATAGAGACCGCCTAGATGTGGACTTGACGGAGGAGAGAGAGAGAGCAAGATATGTTTGTATCGAAAGGTAAGAACGTCGAAAATTTAACGAAGAAAAGAGCAATTTCTTCACTAAATTTTAGGCTATGAGTGCAGTTGGCCGGCAAGGCCCTTCGGCTGGCGCGCGAGAAATACGTAACTGATGTTTGTGGTTCGGCAGCTATCACATGGTGGTGAATGCTGTCGTCTCGGGCTGGGTGCTTATATGTGGTCGCTTTGTCCTCGTGTTCTGTTTGCCGGAATGGAAAATCATGAATGAGCGGATAAGATGGGTCAACGTATGCAACGGATGGTTTATATGACTCTACGTAAGAGATTATATGCGGTGCTGCAAAGGTTTATAAGTCCCCGATCCGCGCAGGGGAGGAAGATTTGATCGTCGGCTGGCCCTTCAGTGCCACTTCCATGACCGCAGAGTGTGGGATGCCGACTTTCACCCGAATTACGGTGCCACGCTGTTCTTGCATTCTCTTACGATCTTCATAGGTGAGACTAATTGGGAGAATAGAGACCGCCTAGATGTGGACTTGATGGAGAGAGAGAGAGAGAGAGAGAGCAAGATATGTTTGTATCAAAGGGTAAGAACGTTGAAAATTTAACAAAGAAAAGAGCAATTTCTTCACTAAATTTTAGGCTATGAGTGCAGTTGGCCGGCAAGGCCCTTCGGCTGGTGCGCGAGAAATACATAACTGATGTTTGTGGTTTGGCAGCTATCACATGGTGGTGAATGCTGTCGTCTCGGGCTGGGTCCTTATATGCGGTCGCTTTGTCCTCGTGTTCTATTTGCCGGAATGGAAAATTGTGAATGAGCGGATAAGATGGGTCAACGTATGCAACGGACGGTTTATATGACTCCACGTAAGAGATTATATGCGGTGCTGCGAAGGTTTATAAGTCCCCGATCCGCGCGGGGGAGGAGGATTTGATCGTCGGCTGGCCCTTCAGTGCCACTTCAATGACCGCATAGTGTGGATGCCGACTTTCACCCAATTATGGTGCCACGCCGTTCTTGCATTCTCTTACGATCTTCATAGGTGAGACTAACCAGGAGAATAAAGACCGCCTAGATGTGGACTTGACGGAACAGAGAGAGAGAGCAAAATATGTTTGTATCGGAGGGTAAGAATGTTGAAAATTTAACGAAGAGAAGAGTAATTTCTTCGCTAAATTTTAGGCTATGAGTATAGTTGGCCGGCAAGGCCCTTCGGCTGGCGCGCGAGAAACATGTAACTGGTGTTTGTGGCTTGGCAGCTGTCACACGGTGGTGAATGCTGCTGTCCCGGGCTGGGTGCTTATATGCGGTCGCTTTGTCCTCGTGTTCTGTTTGCCGGAATGGAAAATCATGAATGAGCGGATAAGATGGGTCAACTTATGCAATGGATGGTTTATATGACTCCGCGTAAGAGATTATATGCAGTGCTGCGAAGGTTTATAAGTCCCCGATCTGCGCGGGGGAGGAGGATTTGATCATCGGCTGGCCCTTCAGCGCCACTTTCGTGACCCCAAAGTGTGGACACCGACTTTCACCTAAATTATGATGCCATGCCGTTCTTGCATTCTCTTACGATCTTCATAGGTGAGGCTAACCGGGAGAATAGAGACCGCCTAGATGTGGACTTGATGGAGGAGAGAGAGAGAGAGTAAGATATGTTTGTGTCGGAGTGTAAGAACGTCAAAAATTTAACGAAGAGAAGAGCAATTTCTTCACTAAATTTTAGGCTATGAGTGCAGTTGGTCGGCAAGGCCCTTCGGCTAGTGCGCGAGAAACATATAACTGGTGTTTGCAATTCGACAGCTATCACACGGTGGTGAATGCTGCCGTCCCGGGCTGGGTGCTTATATGCAGTCTCTTTGTCCTCGTGTTCTGTTTGCTGGAACAGAAAATTGTGAATGAGCGGATAAGATGGGTCAACGTATGCAACGGATGGTTTATATGACTCCGCGTAAGAGATTATATGCGGTGCTGCGAAGGTTTATAAGTCCCCGATCCGTGCGGGAAAGGAGGATTTGATCATCGGCTGGCCCTTCAGTGCCACTTCCATGACCGCAAAGTGTGGATGCCGACTTTCACCCGAATTACGATGCCAGGCCATTCTTGCGTTCTCTTACGATCTTCATAGGTGAGACTAACCGGGAGAATAGAGACTGCCTAGATGTGGACTTGACGAAGGAGAGAGAGAGAGCAAGATATGTTTGTATCGGAGGGTAAGAAGGTTGAAAATTTAACAAAGAGAAGAGCAATTTCTTCGCTAAATTTTAGGCTATGAGTGCAGTTGGCCGGCAAGGCCCTTCGGCTGACGCGCAAGAAATACGTAACTGATGTTTGCGGTTCGGCAGCTATCACATGGTGGTGAACGCTGCCATCTCGGGCTGGGTGCTTATATGCGATCGCTTTGTCCTCGTGTTCTGTTTGCCGGAATGGAAAATCGTGAATGAGCGGATAAGATGGGTCAACGTATGCAACGGACGGTTTATATGACTCCACGTAAGAGATTATATGCGGTGATGCGAAGGTTTATAAATCCCCGATCCACTCGGGGGAGGAGGATTTGATTGTCGGCTGGCCCTTCAGTGCCACTTCCATGACCGTAGAGTGTGGACGCCGACTTTCACCCAATTACGGTGCCACACCGTTCTTGCGTTCTCTTCCTATCTTCATAGGTGAGACTAACGGGAGAATAAAGACCGCCTAGATGTGGACTTGACTGAGGAAAGAGAGAGAGAGAGAGCAAGATATGTTTGTATCGGAGGGTAAGAACGTTAAAAATTTAACAAAAAGAAGAGCAATTTCTTCACTAAATTTTAAGCTATGTTCAGATATTTTGATATTTGGAAGGAAAGAAGAAAAGGGTAAAATGAAGTAAAAAAATAAAAATTTTTTTTATTTCTTGTTTGAAAAAATTGAAAGAAAAAAAATATTAATTATCTTATTTAGATAGAAAAAAAGAAAAAAATTATATGATAATTATACTCTTAAAAAATAAATCATAAAAATAAAAAATATTTACTCTTTAAAAAAATATAATTTAAACATTTTTTTTCTTTCTCAACTTATTTTGAATTTTAAAATTAACAAATTTATTTTTGTTAAGAAAGAAATAATTTTTTTCTTTTATTTTTTTTTTCAAACAAAATAACTTATGGTTGCTCGGTTCTAATTAAGGAGAATAGCCACGTGGTAACAGCATATTATGCCACATGGCAATATATATACGTGTAGATATATATATATATATATATATATATATACCGGTGACACGGCGAGGAAGTTTCGCGAGACGTGGCTAGAATAAAAGGGCTACGTAAGTCGACCTTTCCCTGCTTCGACGCTCCGGAAGAACCATCCGGAGACCGTGGCGAGAGCGAACTATGGCCTACGTCGAGAAGGGTATGTCTTCTTTCCATAAAACGCAAAAGAAAAAAGAAAAGTCGATTTGAATCAACTGGTCTTCGAAAAATCGGATCAGATCTGTGATTTCCTCCGAATTGCCATTAGAATCACCGATTTCCATCAAGAAATCTTGTTTCTGATGTAGTTTTAGGTTTCTTTTATTTTTGTTGGGTTAATTGCTTTCGAATTGGTTAATTGGAGATGGCGAGATTGGTTTTTTTTGTTCTTTTTGTTGATAAACATCTTTGTTGGTGTTTGAGATTGAGGTTTTCCATTCGGAGACTTCGTTTCTGGATATCTTTCCCTTCAAAATTTTATTGCTTTTATCTGTCAATCTCTGGTGCCTTCATCAATCTAATGGTAAATCCGCGAGGAGTTGTTATCGTCGTAGGAATAGTTGGTTTTGATCGTACTGTGTATTATTGTTGAAATTTGTTCCCTCCAAACATGGAGTGGTCGTAAGTATTCAGAAAACACCATCTTGAAGATAAACTATTCGATTCGATTCTTTCTTTTATTTTTAATCAAATGTGCAATAACTGTAAAAAATATTAGTAAAAATCAATAATCAACGACATTTATGATGGATCTAGTTTTTGGCATATGGTTGTTGTCTTGTTAGCTCCGTGCTACAACCATCCTCAAGCCTGACAGAAGACTTATTGATGCTTTTCTTACATGTAAATATGTGAAGATGCAGATTACAGGCATTACAGAGAGAGAGAGCCTTGGCTACCAAGCCCAAATCTAGTCATTGTTCCCATTAGATCCACATGGATTTTAAACCCATAAAACCATCCCTTAGATCCTTAAAAAAAAAAAAAATTCCTGCTGAAAAAACAGAAACAGATAACAAATAAACACAAACATGATAGAAACACTTCTCTTTTAGGGCAACAATAAATAATATGTATTAACATATCTTGAATAAATAGTTAGCTTAATCGATAAACACCTAGTTTGTGATAGTGAACAAAAATGCTGTCAAAATAAACATACATTATTAGACATATGTGGCATGTCCTTTAAAAAAAAAAGGCATTTATGGTGAAAAAGAAAGAGACACTTATGGAGATGGACAGGCTATTAATGCCCACATGTCATGAGTTCAGCCTTCAAATGCCAGGTTTATCGTCCATAGTTCTGATCGAATAGTTTTTGTTTATTTCTCAACATCTCTGTTTATTATCACAGATTTTGTGTTTATCAGTTGAAACTAACTGTTTATTCTGAATATACTAGTATTTATTATATGAGATAAGTGTTTACTATTGCTCCAAAAGAGTTAGTGTTTGCTTAATGGATTTAAGCTTTGACTACACATGAATGCAGCCAAGTCCAACCATACATAAATACATACATACATGTTTGTAACTTCATTGCAAATCAAATTGCAATATAATATGAATAATTGGTGTGGTAGATGGTTTCTGCTAGCTTTCTTAATCTTAGCCTTGTGGTTGCTCCTTTGGCAACTTGGAGCATTTGACATTTGTCAGATTTTAGAAGAAGTCATCACTGTGCACAAGGAAGGGGTTCTCTGAATGCACAAGGGTTGAAGAAATGTGAAAATTGTGAAGTTTATTCTTTTTCTTTAGTTTCCTGATTCAGTAATTTAAACCCAACAACCAAGAAGAGTTATTTCATCTACACAAGGACAGCTTAGAGGATAAGAGGTTACTGTCAAAGTTTGGGACATTTTAAGTAGGTTCATTCTTACATCAGCATTATAAAGTGGGGCCAAATTCGTTGAAAGGAAAGTTTGGGCCATTTAGAGCTTTCCCTGGAGCTTGGTGTATTTCATTAGTTGTGTAGTGTAAGCTGAAGTAATGGGGAGCAGCTGTTCAAGATTCTCCTAGACTTGTATGGACTATTCTACATCAGATGGAAGAATGTATGGTATGATGTAGGGAATTAAATTTATTTTTGAGAGAATAGAGGTATCCCAAAGAGCATGGTAGAACATAGTCAATATTATTAGAGTTGCAAATATTAGGAACTTCTTTATTCATCAAGCATGTTTATGGGGGATTCAATGATTATGCAAATAGTCTTACTGAATTAGGTGGCAAGAAAAGGACATACCACTAGCAATTTCTTTCAAGAATTAGGTAACATGGAACCACCAGTTGTTGCTTTTTCATCAACTCTATCATCTGCTTAGTCTTTTTTCAAGTTTTTTATTTTTTTTTATTTTCATATTATATAATTTAGCTGCATTTGTGCCTAAAAGTGGCTTTATATAATGATTGCTTCAAGGTTTGAAAGTTCAGTTTAATTTCTGTTTCAAAAAGTCAAATGGATTTTAATTTTGGCAATTTCAGCATTCTTTGTAGTTTCAGCTTAGTTGAATAGTTTCAAAAAAAAAAATCCAAGAATTTAAAGGTAAGGAAAACAATAAATTGTGAAAACAAGCAACTAAAAAATTAAATCAAATATGATTTAAAATATGTTGCATTGTTTGGGATCTTGTAGTCATATTGTTTTTGGCAATTTCTTGCTGAAACAGTTTGTGCATATTTGTAGAGAGTGCATCTAGTCATGCATATACTTTATCTAGCATTAAAAAAAAATTGATGATCATACTCCACATCATGTTCAATGGAAATTTAGTACACATAATTTGAAATACTTCATATACTCAAGCTCTATGATAGCCAAGACAATGCCAAAAGGTTTACTTCTGTAAATTTCTCTGGAGCCTATATATATAATATTCTATGCATTTGGGCCCTATTATGGTGGCTTTTACTTTGGTCATTGTGATGTCTTTGTAGTTATCTTCGTTGAGAGAAGTGGTATTCCCAGCCAAGCCATGCACCTTCAAAAGTTGAAAGTATATGGTGCATATCATGTAGATGGCAATAAGTGTCCCATGTTTGATTTTATTGAAGTCACTGGCCCTTCCAAATTCCAATTCAAACAGCAAATCTGTAACCCAAACTAGTCCATCTCTCATTTTCATATGTGGGTTTGTTTTCATTTATCTTCATATGTGGATCGGATTTTCCTTGAGGTTTCTGTAAAGGATGAACCAAGTTAATCTGGTGTGTGGCTCTTCTAAATAAGGTAAATTGCTGTTAGTTTGATGTGGTACAAGCACCGGGTGACCAATCTATAGATAATTAGTGATGTGGAAAGTAAAATAAACCACACTCAGTCTCCTGGATTGGTTGGTCATGCAAAGATAAGGCATCTAAGAAGGCTCTTAAGTAAGGAGTAATTCTTTTTCCTTTCTTTTTTTCACTGAACTAGGAGGGGAGAAACTTGGAATATCATCGGAGGTGGCTTTAACTTTAATAGGAATACTTGGCCATCAGGATCTATAAACTGATTCGAAATGGTTGAGAAGAGGCTGGATGATTTTGGTTATTGATTATGAACTAGAACCGGGTTATTGATTATGAACTAGAACCAGAGAAACCTCAGTTAGAATCTGAGGTTGGGACTTGCAATCAGGTCCTTGGTACTGACACCAACAACTTTACCAACCAACTACACTTGGTACCCTCCTACCAACATAGTTAGATCTAAAATACATTGGTTTTGGCCCACCTAAAGCATGTTTGCATCATAGGAACTTGAGTTTTTCATAGGATTTTGGTACAAATGATATTTTCTATATAACAGGGCTATTCTGTTTAAATTAAAGATGGTTTAAGTTTTCATGAATAGTCAGTGTTGAATAGGTGTGCCAGATTCTACTAACCCCCCAATCCAAATAAAAAGAAGAAGAAGAACAAAAAAGAGTAGGTTTATAGATCTATGCACATTGTATTGGTTCAAACTGTACCCTTAAATGAATTAGATTGCTTATCCATAGGAGTTGAGTGTTTGTTTCTCTGTCAATTGAAAAGCAATGTATGCATGTGGTGGATTACCTCTTGATTTCAATTTTCTTCCTGGAATTGCATTTAGTTAATTCAACTCTTATTGTTCAGCCTGTTAAACAGTTGGATGCGAACTAGAGACTTTTGGCACTAAATGCTTGTTGATTATTGATTTTGTGTTGCCTTGTCACATCACATTTTCTGTGACCATTATGGTAAAGTGTCAACTACCTTTTAGAATGATATTGATGTGGTATGCATAATAAACATTGGATCAAACTAGGAAGATTCTGGCTTATTGGAATTTTTTTTTGAGACACCGTTGTTGATATATATGGTATTTTCGCCTTTAGTCCTTCCTACGTAGCTCAGAAATGTAAGCTACCTCAATTTTTGTGGCCCATTTACTGCAGGTGTTGTGAAACAAAAGCGGACTGTTTGGAGGTTGAGCATAATATCGGATTTCTTCTGGGCCATTGCAAACTTCATCGGGGTGTTCTTTATGACAATGTTCTCAGTATGTGCTTGATGATCCTTAGTTCATGGTTCCTCTATTTTTGTAGTCATTAGATGGGCTACTCTGTCTGTCTGAATTTTCATCCAGAAATTGGGATTGGCTATAATGAGACTTACGTGTGTGGCAGATGGAAAAATCAGATGAATACAAGAAAGGGTCAGGCTCTAGTAAGAAATGGGATGGTGGTCCTGGTGGAGGCCCCGGAGGTGGCCCTGGAAGGGGTCCATATGGTGGTGGTGGTGGTGGTGGTGGTCCCCGTGGGCCACGTACATTGGCTGATCTCAAGGCGAATGACCATAGTAAGCCATTTGTTTTTATTGTTTGTCTAGTAGTAGTTCGGTTTTTCTATTCAAACTATTGATTATCAATTATGAATTCCAGGTTCTCTTCCTGCATGTGGATCCTGCTGTGGGGGCTAAATATAAAAGTACATTTATCTGGTTCATTTGTCAATTGTTGAAATAGACTTTCTGCTTTTATGTATATCAAGACTCAGATTGAAATGACTCTGCCTGTCATGGCAACTTGTAATTCAGGTTATGGATATGCAACATGTTATGGTCTTTGATTTTATGGTGGAATTTTCTGGTATAAAATTCTAATCAAACTTTGATCCAGCACTGGAAACTTCATGTGTGGAAAACTGGGTCTTATGTGGGCTAACTTCTATTATGCTGTTCTACATGCAACTCAAGATCGTGAACGGCAATGGTAATTAGTGGAAAAAAAGCTACATTTCCGTCCATTTTCTTACTGAAATACAAGTGTCTAACATCTTAGATTCCCTACATGTCATGCCTGCATCTTCCAAAGTCCTTCAGTTAATTTTTCGTTAATAAAACCAATAAGCGGTACTAAATTCCTCCCAACCCAGAGGAGGTCGATTACCAAGATGATGTTTCACTAAATATGGACAAGCCTTTGTCATTGAATTGACCATTAGGCATAGAGTGGCGCGTCTGGGATTCTCCAAATTAATGGTATTAGGACACTTGCTGTGTTTCTTTAAATAATCCTTGATAGTTGCTTAAAACCATCAATTGTTGTATTGAAGGTACGAGCTATTATATTTGTGCTTATCAATGGAAGGAATATGCATGATAGGTATTTGTTGCGTCTGTTATTGTTGTTCCTCCTAAAATCAACTATTTTACCGGCTTCATCACCCTTTCCGAGAATATAAAGTTGAATTCTTTTTTGAGAACGTATGTTGTGGTGGTATTCTTTGCTCGATTATGTTCTGACCATATTCGATTTTCACCGTTTGCAGGCTATTGTGACTACTCCACTGAAATTGGTATCGTGGATGATGCTTCTCTCTTGAAAAAGCAGTGGTGCCACTCCTTCCTGTGTGGACGTTGGTGGTTGGTCATATGACACACGGCTTGACTTCAATTTTTGTTTGTTTGTTTGTTTGTTACATACAGATGATGATATCATTTTAGGATGGATCATATTCGATATATCAGAGTATAATAGTTGGAAAAAGATCGGGGGGCAAGGGTCATCATGTTTCCAACTTCAGATACCAGAATGAGAGGTCATCCTGGCAGCAATCCAGTCAGCTACTGCATTGGCTTCACGGTAGACATGACGAATCTGAATATTAGGAGCTTCCAAAATCATAGAGTGGATGTCATACAGTAAGGGGATAGTAGGCATATGGGAGCTGGGCTCCGCCGGATCCAGCGAATGACAGTGATAGAATCACCTTCAATGATAAGACTACGGGCACCCAGGATCTGAACAGCATAGGAGATACCTGCCCATGCCGCATACAGTTCGGCTAGAGGCACCGTGGCATCAAGTAAACCAAACCCCTCTGCCGCCAACATCATACCATATGCATCACGAATAACAAAAGCTGATCCAACACATCTGCCATGGACACTCTCATCAAAGTTTATTTGGACAAACCTTAGAGGAGGGCTCTCAGGAAATAAATACTGTACGTCGGTTCGCTGCAGCAGCAGGGGAGACCCAATGGCCGGGGCTCACAGAATCAAGAAACCTGTGATGGAAAATATACTCAGTATAAAGGGAGACAACTGCCCTAACAATCCTACTACGGGAAAGCCTCACGTTCGAGAATAAAATCCGATTCCGGATTAACCAGATCTGATAAGCCGTGTAAGCCCATAATGGACCACGCTGGTGGATACCTCTTCCCTTACCTTGCTTCAACAGTCTCAAATAAAAGATGCGGTGGGAACCAAAATCATAACCCAGGGATAGGTACCAGAGATCTGCCAAATCTGTCTTACCCTAGCACAGTAGAATATAGCATGATTTATCGTTTCCGTCTCAATACCACACACTGGGCACGTAGGCAGAATGCCCATCCCAAGGAAGAATATTTCGAGCCAGCTTCCAGGTAAAAAGTCTCCAAATAGATGCCAAACACAATCCAAATCCATTGATTTCTGAGGGTATGGTCTGTAAATAGACAGGAGATCTCTCGTGGGAGCATAAGATAAGTAAGATCTCATTCATACCCTGGTATCAGTAATAGCACCCGAAAGAAAAGGAATAGAGAGAATATGTCAGTAGAGCTTGTTCTTGAAAGAACAAAAATTCTCTTTTGACTTGAAGATGGAGAACACCTGAACGATCTTTTGTGGCCCTACTTAACGTATCCACATCTGGTTTTGAGTTTTTTTTCGCCGTCTAGAAATATGTTCACAAATTGGTTTAATAAATGAGAGAAATGGGAACACACACACACACACACACACACACACACACACATATATATATATATATATATATATATATATATATATATATATATATATAGAATAAAAGAAGAAGAAGAAGCAGTGCTAAATAGTTGGCACCACAGTTCTGCGAACCAACCTTAGAAAGTGATTCTAAAAGACTGGCTAACTGGATATGAATGGAGGAGGTGACCTATTATATAGTGTACAGACTAATTTCAAATATTTAGAGGATTATTTCATTTGTGACATCGGTGACACGTTTACAAAGAATTAAACATTGCGGTAGACTGGGTGGCCTCTTTATTATATGGCTCCATATTCAGGCTAAATTATTTGAGTTCCGTTGTTCCTTACCGCCTGTGGGATGTTTTATTTTATGGCTCTATTGGATGTGTCTATATTAGAATGGCATAATATATACCGTCTATCAAAGAAAGAAAAAAAAGGGTATCACACAAGTTTTGACGTATGAGAATGATTAAAAAATTTGGGAGGAAAAAAGTTAAAAAAGCTCATCAATTGCGTGAAAAAACTTTAAGACTAATTTTTGCTAGAAATCATGAAATTATACAGGCATTTATATATTCATATTAACATAAGTACAAATTTAATTCATAAAAATTTCTTTAAATAATTGTGAATATTCTTTTAGAGAAGTTGTAATATATTAATATTAAAGATTTTAAATAATTGGACTATTCTCAATTAAATCATCCATGGAGAAAAAAATGTTGAACTTTATGGACTGGAATTTGATGGCTAACTAGATCAAAAGACCGAGTTTAGAGTTATATTCTATATTTTTAAGATAATTCGTTCCGCACAGGTGCTTATAGTTTTATGACGATTGTTTCCCATGATATAACGATCTTCTTATGATGAAAGTAGTACTACTATTCAACAGAATAGCGAACCAAGAATGCTATACTCTCTTGAATTCAGAGTATGCAAAATGCCTAAGAAATTTTTGGATGATTTGGAAAGCAGATGGGATGTCCTATTTATAATCCAAAGTGTCTATTGAAAGCATCCTTACGGGCTTAATCTGTACCATATAATCAAACTTGATTTGATCGGGTGTGATGAAGAGGCATGAACAAAGGGGTTTATCTGCCTTTGAGACGCTTGATTCATTATCGTGATCTTATGATCACACGATCAAATTCTTTTGGATACGTTGATTTGTGAGTTTGATATGTCGTTTTAGCAATCGGATGTTTAACCCATTGATATGCCCGATGGATTTGATATATCGTTTCAGCGATTGGATGCTTAATCCATTGATATGCCCGATCGATTTGATATATCGTTTTAGTGATAGGACGCTTAATCCATTGATATGCCTGATCGATTTGATATACTGTTTTAGCGATAGGACGCTTAATCCATTGATATGCCCAATATATCATCACTGCTCTGATTGTGACCGCTCTAATCAATGCGATCAACCAATTCATCATTTGATCTTGACCCCTCATCGTACGATCTTGATTTAATCATTCTTGATCGTCTGATCTTCATGATTAGAAAAATTTTAAGGCTCCTCATACTCCTCGCGATGATGCGCATATGCAAAGTGCGCCTCCAAAGTGCTCTTGTCGCCCTTTGCACATGCGCATACGCTATACTACGCATCATCCTTTAGCTCTCTACTTATGGTGAGCCCAAATGCATAAGCATGGAAAGAGTTTTTCATATAAAGTGAATCAATCCTTTTAAAATTTTTAATGTGGGACTAAAGGTCATCAATTTTTCATTCAAAATAACAGGTCTTAAAGATTCATTTCCAATAATCCTTCACATGAATGGAAATTGAACTTAGATCAAAGATCATCAAAGGTTTATCCCCCACAAAAATGATTTTAATAGAAATGAATATACAGACACTTTAGAGAGTATAATAGAATGAAGTTGTATCAAAATAGGTAGCTTGTGGCCTTGAACCTTCCTTACTGAGTTGTTATCGAGTTTACTTGCTTAAAGTGAACATGATGTCTTAAATTTTTTAGCTTTTGGTGTAAACTAAAACAATAACAATCACACAACTTCTTTTCGAGCATTCTTTTAGTTCTCATGGTTATGTTCATTTTAGCCTTGAACAACTTCTGGTTTCATGAGTGCTTTAGAGAATTAAAACCTTAAGATTCTCATAAAATTAGCCCAATTCACGCTCACATAGGTGATTCTTATTAAGAGTATCCTGCTATACCCTACATGATATTCATGTAATAAGAATCATTAAAAGCAATGCTTATCCTAGTACCTTTAGCAGGTAGCACTAATTATCATAGAAATGAGTAGGATTAGATATCCTTAGTGCTATGTTGATCACTTCATAATTTAATTGTCCCTTGTAAACCTAGATCTTGGGATCTCCAGTCAATTAGGTTGCGTATCCATTATAAAATTATTTTGTTATAGGTTTTAAACCCATTCCTCTCGATAAATAGTTTACTTGATCTCTTGATAATCTTTTTGTCAGCGGATCTGTTAGGTTCTTCTTTGACTAAATGTAGTCAATAAAATTATTCTATTTTCAAGTAACTACTTAATGGTATTATGTCTTCGATGTATATGTCTAAACTTACTATTATACATATTATTTTATGCTATGCAAATAGCTAATTGATTATCACAATGTATACATATTGCAGAAACATGTTTAGGCCAACATGAAATATTTTCTAAAAAAATTTAAAGTCATTCTGCTTCTTCACCAGCTTTATCTAAAGCTATAAACTTCGATTTCATAGTGGATCGAGCTATACATGTCTGTTTAGAAGATTTTCATGACACAATACCTCCTCCTAAGATGAACACATATCCACTAGTAGATTTTGTATCTTTGTATAAGATATCTAGTTGGCATTACTATATCTTTCTAGTACAACTGGATATATGAAATAATGTAATCCATAATTTAGGGTATATCTTAGATATCTTAATATCCTTATTAGAGCTGTCCAATGATTTGGATCCAGATTATTAGTGAATCTGCTTAACTTATTGACAGCATAGGCTATGGGTGCAATTTATGATATACATTAAACTACCAATTATACGTAAATATTCTAATTGTAATATGGGTTGCCTATTACACTTAACAAGATGTAGATTAACATCTACAGGTATTTTAAGCGGGCTAGTATCATACTTATTAAACTTATTTAATATTTTCTCAATATAGTGAGATTGAGATAATATTATTCCTTCAGATGTTCTAGTGATTTGAATCCCTAGTATAACATCTGCAACATCCATATCTTTCATATTAAATATTTGTATGTTTAATTATATCAGTATTACTACCGATAATTAACATATCATCCATATATAAGCAGACTAATACATATCCTTTAGGCAGGGTTTTGGCATATATATATTTTTTACATTCATTTATTTTGAATCCATTAGATAACATGACATTATCAAATTTTATATATCATTGCTTTGGTGCTTGTTTTAATCCATATAAGGATTTAACAAGTCTGCACACCTTCTTTTCTTGACTAGGAACAATAAATCCTTCATGTTGTTCCATATATTTCTTCCTCTAATTCACCATTTAGAAATGTTGTTTTAACATCTATTTGATGAATTTCAAGATTAATAATGGCTGCAAGAGCAATTAACATTCTTATGGATGTTATTCTTGTTACTAGTGAATAGGTATCAAAGAAGTCTAGTCCTTCTTTTTGTTTAAAGCTCTTAGCTACTAATATGGCTTTATACTTATCAATTGATCCATCAGCCTTTAACTTCTTTTTAAATATCTATTTACACCCTAGAGGTTTCATACTTGATGATAAATCTACCAATTTTCAGGTATGATTATGTATGATGGACTCAATTTCGCTATTAATAGCTTCTTTCCAAAAGGTGTTTATGGAGCAAACATTGCCTCTTTGAATGTCTGAGGTTTATTTTCTAAAATGTATGTCACATAATCAGGACCAAAAGATTTTATAAATTTAAGTCTCTTAATTCGTCTGGGTTTATCTTCAGGATATTTTTTATGACTACTATTTGTAATATTATCATAAGTTCTTTTATTTGAACTTATTACTGATATCCCTTTATATGGAAATATATTTTCAAAAAATTATGCATTTCTTGATTCTATGATTGTATTTTTCTGTATATTAGGTATATCCGATTTATATACAAGAAAGCGATATGCACTATTATTATGTGCATAACCGATGAAAATACAATCAATAGTTTTAGATCCTATTTTGATCTTTTTAGGATTCAAAATAGCCACTTTAGCTAGCCATCCCCACACTCTTAAGTAATTATAAGAAGGCTTTTTTTCCTTTCCATAATTCATATGGAGTAATATCCTTTTAAGAGGTATTTTATTAAAAATATGATTGGCCGAGAGAATTGCTTTTCTCCATAAATTCTGTGGTGTACCTGAATTTATCAATATGGAATTCATCATTTCTTTCAATGTACGATTTTTGCATTCATCAATTCCATTAGATTGAGGTGAATAAGGAGTTGTAGTTTGATGAATAATACCATACTCTTGACAAAATTCATCAAATTGTGCATCGTATTCTTTACTTCTATATCTTCGTATAGCCTTGATCTTCTTACCAAGTTGATTCTTAACTTCATTCTTATAACATTTAAACATATCTAAAGCCTCATCTTTAGACTTTAGTAGATACAAATAATAATATCTAGTTGAATCATCAATAAAAGTTATAAAATATTTTTTACCTTCTCTAAATTGTACTGACTTTAAATCACATAAAACATTGTGAATCAAGTCTAGAGGTTTAGTATTCCTTTCTACTGAATGAAACGATTTTTTAGCTAGCTTAACTTCAACACATACTTCACACTTGTAATGTGGATCGATTTGATGATTAGGTAACAATTCTAAATTCATTAATTTTCTTAATGAATTAAAGTTCACATGTCCTAATCTATCATGCTATAAAGAAGAAGAGTCAACCATATAAACGAAAGAGGAATTTTATTTTTTCAAGGTTACGATGTATAGTCATTACATTCATCTTGAATAAATTCAACTTAACTCAACTCAACTCATCTAAGCCTTTTTCCAACTACATGGGGTCTGCTACATGAATCTGCTTCCTCCACTATGCTCTATTCAGGATCAAGTCGATATTTAAATTACAAATAGTTATATCTTATTTAATTATTTTTGTCCATGTTAGTTTAGGTCTACCTCTCTCTATCCTTATCATGAATTGTTAAAAGGTCACTCTTTCTAACTGAAGCATCTAAAGATCTATGTTGTATATGTCCAAACCACCGTAATCGATTTTCTTTATTTTATCTTCAATTTGGGCTACTCCTATTATTTCTCTTATATGTTTGTTTCTAATTCTATCTTTTAAAGTTTTACCACATATCCATCTTAACATACGCAATTCTGTTATACTTAATTTATTCATATGTTGTTTCAATATTACCCAACACTCTATTCTATATAGCATAGCTGGCTTAATAGCAGTTTTATAAAAAATTTCTTTCAATTTTAATAGGATGCACCGATCATACAATACTCCCGAAGCACTCCTTCACTTAATCCATCCTGCTTTAACTCTATGATTCACATCTTCATCTATTTCAACTTCTTACTAGATAATTGATCCTAAATGCCTAATTTTTTCACTCCTTGATATCTTTGGCTTGCAATTTTCATTGTTTCTTCATTTGTATTTTTACTTCCATTAAATTACATTTCATATATTCATTTTTAGTTCTACTAATCTTAAAACCTTTAGATTCTAAAGCTTTTCTCCAAATCTTTAACTTAACATCTACTCCAAATTTAGTTTCATCAATCAACACTATATCATTTGCAAATAACATACACCATGGAATATCATTTTGAATATGTTTAGTTAATTTATGTATAACTAATACAAAAGATACAGACTTAAGGCAAATCCTTGATATAAACCTACAGTAATTGAAAACTCATTAGTTTCTCCTATTATTGTTTTAACAATAGTTATTGCTCTATCATACGTATCTTTTATCAATTCTATGTACATTTTGGTAACTCCTTTTTTCTCTAAAACCCATCATATTATTTCTCTAGGTACTCTATCATATGCTTTCTCTAAATCAATAAAAACTATATGAAAGTCTTTTTTTTCTTTTCTCTATATCTCTCCATCAATCTTCTTAATAAATAAATAGCTTCCATGGTCGATCTTTCATGCATAAATCTAAATTGATTATTCGACACTAAAGTTTCAGCTCTTAATCAATTTTCTATTACTCTCTCCCATAATTTCATTGTATAACTCATTATCTTAATCCCTCTATAATTTGCATAGTTTTGAATATCTTCTTTATTTTTGTATACGGGTATTAATATACTTTTTCTTCAATCATCCAGCATTCTTTTAGTTGCTACAATCCTATTAAATAAATTGGTTAACCATATGACTCTAATTTCTCCTAAGCCTTTCCAAACCTCAATAGGGATCGCATCTGGTCCTAATGCCTTTGCAGTTTTTATTTTACTCAAAGCCCTTTTAACCTTAAGCATGCTAAATCTACGAAAAAAATTATGCTCATTTGTTACTCCTAGGTTATCACATCCTTCTACCCTTAAATTTACCAAATTATTTTTATTTAATAATTTTTTAAAATAACTTTTCATTGTTCTTTTATCTCTTCTTCTTTTACTAAGACTCTTTCATCTTCATCTTTAATACATTTAATATAGTTAAGATCTTTTCTTTTCTTTTCTTTTAGTTTTGCTAATTATATATAGTCTTTTCACATTCTTTTGTATTTAGTCTATTATATAAATCATCATAGGCTTTAAGTTTGTCATTACTTACTACCACTTTTTTAGCTTCTTTTTTACATCCCTATACTTTTTAAGACTTTCTTCATCCCTAGCATCTTGCCAAATTTTATTCTTTTTAAACTTGATGGTAGCTTAAACTTTCTCGTTTCACCATCAAGTTTCATTTCCTATTAGTCCTACTCCTTTTGATTCTCCTAAAACTTCTTTTGCTATGTTTTTATGCATTTAGTTGCTTTTTTCACATTAAGTTGGGATCACTATCTATATTCATAGTCATTACTCTTACTAACTTTTCTTTAAATAATTCTAATTTTTTTCTTTCAAATTTTACTATTTAATTTTTGAATTAATAGTTTTATATATTACTCTATATTTTATTTTTATCCATATATCTACTAAATAATTGAATAAACCATTAATCAAATAATCTTTGCCTAGAAATCACCCCCACTTTAGTTAGTACAAACTTATCACACTCAAACACCATCCTCAATCCATGTTTGCTTAGAAGAGAGCCTGACATGAGATTCTTCCAAATGTCAGGAACATGTAGTGCATCGTTCAACAGAAGTTCCTTTCCAAATGTCATCTTCAGAACTACATGGCCAAGTCTTTCTATCTTTGATGTAGATGAATTACTCATGACCAGATTTCTTTTTCTGATAGGAGTATATGTTGAGAACAAATTCTTATTAGAGTAGACATGTCGAGTAGCTCCAATATTAATGTACCACTCATTAGGTTTATCAACTATGTTTGCTTCAAATACAACTGCTGACAATATCATCTATGATACTTCTTGGGATAGGGTATCTTCAGTAATATTGACTTCTTGCTTCTCTTTTCTTTTGAAACGATAATCCTTGGATTTATGCTCTTGTTTACCACAGATAGAGCACTTGCCTTTGAATTTTTTAGATTGCCCTTCCTCTGTTTATAGCCTTCTCTAAGAAACTTACGTTTCTTCTTTTCTTTCACGAGGTTAGCCTTAGGCTTAGCATGATGTCCTCCTGTCTTCTTGTCAAGGCTTTTGTTATCTTCTTCTATCCTTAGTCGGACGATCAGATCTTCAAGTTTCATTTCCTTTCGTTTATGCTTAATGTGATTCTTAAAGTCTTTCCATGATGGTGGTAGCTTCTCAATAATAGCAGTTACCTAGAATGACTCACTCAGAGATGTTCTCTATGCATGTATTTTATGTAGGATGATCTACAGTTTTTGAACTTGCTTCATGACTATTTTGTAGTCAACCATCTTGTAGCCTAGAAACCTGTTGATCACAAATTTTTTATGCCCAGCATCCTCGGTCTTATACTTCTTATCCAAGGATGCCCACAACTCTTTAGCAGTACCAATACTACTGCATATATTATACAGAGTATTTTTCAATCCATTGAGAATGTAATTCTTGCATAGAAAGTTTAAATGCTTCCATGTATCCACTGCAGCGATCACTTACCTGTCGATCTTTCCATCCTTTAGAACTAATGTATCTTCATTAAGAACTCTGACCAGATTTAGAATGGTGAGGTAGAACAACATCTTTTATTGCCATCTTTTAAAATCAGTCTCTAAACACTTTTTTTGGCTTCTCAGCTTGAACAAGTGTAGCAATTGTAGCCACAAATAAGAACGAAGAAAAAGAGGAAAAATTGTCTTAAGATTGTTGAACGTTGTGGATTGAAATTTGATGGCTAATTAGATCAAAAGATCGAGTCTAGAGTTATACTATATGTTCTTAAGATAACTTTGTTCCGCAGAAGCGCTTACGATTTTATAACGATTGTCTCTTCTGATGAAAGTAGTACTACGCGAAGTATAAAATGCGCTTAAAAAGCGCCTATTGCTCCCTTGTCGTCCTTTATACACGTGTTTGCGCATGTGATGCATAAGCATGGAAAGAGTTTTCCATATAAAGTGAATCAATCCTTTTAAAATTTTTGATGTGAGACTAAAGATCATCAATTTCTCATTCAAAATAATGGGTCTTAAAAATCCATTTCCAACAAAAAAATTAGAGAAATGTCTACTCAAAGAAAATATGAGGATAATCTGATTTTTTTTTTAAGTACCTCAAATAATTTCATCATTACTATTAAACCTATATTTTTTTAAAAAAATGGTATAACATCACCCTCTAACTCTTCACTTATGATGAGCCTAAATGCATAAACATAAAAAAAATTATATAAAGTAAATTAACTCTTTTAAAATTTTCAATATGAAACTAAAGATCATCAATTTCTCATTCAAAATAATGAATCTTAAAAAGTTTATTTTAAAAAAATGAATAAAATAAATAAAATATCAGCCCAAAGAAAATGTAAGGATAACCTAATTTTTTTTTATAAGTATCTCAAATAATTTCATCATTACTATTAAACCTATGTTTTTTTAAGAAAAATGGTAGAAGAAAAACACAGTACCACGGCTCCATTTGTCCTCCCAACTTCTCCATTAAAAATGGACCTAAATGAGTGTCAGAATCTCTCATATTTTTAAGTGGGCCCCACTAATGCATCCTTTTCTCGCCAATCGCGACGCAACACTGTGAAAAAAAGTGTACGCTGTCCCCGAACGCACGGTTCCCTGTCCATCCTATCGACGCGCCCAACCTCGCACTCCCTCCCCCTCTTTCCGTCCGCCCCTTCGGTGCGACCTCGCCATGGCTTTCTTTCCCCAGCACCACCTCCAGCCGCTGCCGCCGCCCAATACGTACAAGTATAATCCAGTCCCCCTAATTCTAGAAGCCCCAGCTCCTCTCCGTTCTCGCTTCCTCCCCCTCTCTCTCTCTCTCTCTCTCTCTCTCTCTCTCTCTCTCTTCTTCTTCTTCTTCTTCCATTCCCCCGCTTTATCAAGAAATCTGACCGATCCATGGAAAAAGCAGGAATTTTGCGCCCGCCGATGGCCAGGCCGCCGCTCCAATCGCCTTCTTCAGCCCCACGAGCCTCCCTGACCAATCTCACCCTGCTTGTAATCTCTTTCCCCTAAACCTACTATTTCCTCCCAGTTTCTAGGGTTTGCGTTCATTGATACTGACCTAATCCTTTTTGGCAGTCGTTCATGTCATGGGGCTCGCCCCGGTCTCCGTTCCAGTGGCTGATGGGGGATCGAATGGGTGGGAGCCGAGGAGGAAGAAGCTCAAGGAGCAGGACTTCCTGGAGAACTCGCAGATCTCATCCATCGATTTCCTGCAGACGGGGTCGGTGTCCACCGGCTTGGGGCTGTCGTTGGATGATCGGAGGGTGGCGGCATCCTCTGGGGATTCGCCGCTTCTCCTTCTTCCGATGATTGATGAGGACATTGATCGAGAGGTTCAGCGGATGGATGCCGAGATGGACCGCTTCATCAAGGTTGAGGTTAGTGTGCTTATAGGGTTCCCTGATATCTCAATATTCCAGTTCACTTTTGCTTTTTTTTTCTTTTTTCATCGATACTTGTCAAGATAAAACTTAAACTTAAGGAATATTGTGCTGTGTTATTGTGGATTTCCTATTTAACTTATTTTGTGCTGGTTTGAATCTATTTATTTATTTATTTTTATCAGGACGGAAGAAATTGCATCTATGTGAGAATTGGGAGAAACTTGATTGAATCGCCTCTGTCCAGATATTATGATTACATATGATTTTCTTCCAACTAAAAATAATGAAGACGGCGTATAATCTTTCTTGTTTATCATATGTGATGTCCGCTTTGTGTTGTTGTTTCCATGCTTACTCCGATACACAAAACAATACAGGTGGTCTCATAGGAGTGGTTAGTTGAAGAAACAAGAATGATATCATAAGCAATAAAATCCACAAGAGAATTAGGAAAATTAGGAAAATAAATCTGTATAATTTATTTTTATGAACTTGGGACGCTACGATGCTCTTCGTGTAAGAAAGGGAGTACCAAAGGAACACAAAAGTGAACTTTCTTCACCCAGGTCAATGTAGAATGCAAATAAATTAAGGAAATACCATTGTTTCCATGTAAGATGACAGTATGAAAGGGACAAAAACGTGAATCTTATTAGCCCAAACCATTATTGCATGTTACTAAAATAAGCTGTACACTAAAGATGCAAAGCAGATTTTTATCAACTTTGTGTCCTCTTGCTCTTTAGACTTTGAAGAGGTCAACTGAAAATGCACTACCATGCTTTATCCATGAACAAGCATCAAATCAATCTCTTAACCATCATTATTGTTGCTGCCGAAATCTGTCCTCCGACTTGGGCACGATCAAGCTTCGAGACGGGCTTCCTCCTGGGCGGACCTGCAAAACAGTCCTCACGCGAGAGGCATTGGGGATGACCCTCGGAAGACTCTCCGACGCTCAAGTCAGTGGAGATCAGCAATCAAAAAAATGAAAGAAGGCTCTCGCTGAAGAATCCCTCCAGGGTTCTGAGCAGAGTGCTAATGGCGGAAGCTAAGGCAGAAGGAGAGAGGGTTCCAGTGAGCAAGTGCGCATACCTGAGGAGTCGGCATACAACTCTATTTATAGAGGATCACCTGATTCTTTGGGGGGGCGTTGTGGGTCAAAAAGTCGTTAGGATCTGAATCCGATTTGTTATGAGGTCAGTAGGATTCGTACCTTGTTAGTTAGAGGATCGACAGCTAGGAGAACTTGTTGATGTCTCGAGATTTAGCGAGAATATAGGCTCTAGGGTCCTAGGCCACTCTTGCGGGTCCTAGGTCACTCCCGGATATGATTTCTATTTGGAATATTACGAATTCGAGTTCTCCTGCGTCGAATTCCGCAGAGGTATAGATATCGCTTGGGCTAGGCCGAGCGATGGGAGAAATCGGCTAGAGAGGCCAAAAGATGACATAGCTCGGCTGGGGCCGAGAGTCGAGAGACGATATAGCTGGCCGGGGCCGAAAGGCGACATAGCTCGGTCGGGGCCGAGAGACGTGATCCGCGCCTTGGGAGTCCTTGGCTCGGCGAGGGGTTAAGGCGCCTCAACTTATCGAGGCTGACTTATCTCTGGCGGGTGTTGCACAGCGAGTTGGAATCAGGGCTAGCCCTAGCCATGTGCATGATTATTGACACAGCGATTTTACCCCTCAACACATGCCCCCCACTCCCTAGTTCGAAACGTAAGTTCGGGCGTAGGGAGTATAATTCTAGGTGGCATGACTTGAACTGAGGGATTCGGGTTTGACAGCCTGCGCAATGATGCCCTATTTAATGCTGCGCGGTCGCTGTGCCTTTGTGGAATGTGCCTTTACGGGGCACGTCATATAAGGCTCCTTTGAGGCAGTGGTTGGGGAATTGCCACGTAGCAAATCCCGGTTTTTACGGCGTCCGCAATGGCGGTTCCGGGCGTCTCGGTTGGGACGCCCTATCTTTTTCTTAAGACGGTTTCTTTGGGGGGAAGCAAAGTCGAAATAGCGCCGTTTCTGTTCACAGCGCTCTTTCATTCCTCTTTGGAGAATCTTGCTCTCTGCTTCCTCCATAATCTCGCTCGGTGTTTCTCTCGGCCAGCAGGATGATGAGCCCCGACGATATGGTTTTGGAGATTGCCGCCGAGGATTTGGGGAGAATGCGCCAAAAGTAAGGCATTCCCTCGGATGTCCTTCTGAGATTGCCGGAGTCCGAGCATAGGGTTTCACAAGATTTGAAGCGCGGGGTCTTTCTTTATGAAGACAGTCTGAAGGCATGCCTTCGATTTCCCCTTCATCCCTTGGTGTAGGAAATCATGAGATTCTACAACATTTGCCCGACAATGGTGGCTCCCAACAGTTGGCGCAGAGTCATCGGGTTTATCTCAATGTGTAGCCGGATTCAGGTAACGACAACTCTTCCTCTCTTTCGCGCATGTTACTATCTGATGCCTGGGAGGAAATCAGAGTGGCCTTACATTGGACCTCAGAGGTCATCCGATTCTATCTGAGCAGGAGGACTTGAAGGTCCTTCGTGATGGTAGGACGTTTTCGGCTAACGATTTACTGTCGGAGGAGGCTTTTTTCGCTGCCGGGCTTAGCCCCCTTGACCCGCATAGTAAGTCTTTTCTTTTTCCATTGATTTCGCTCGAGCAAATATGTCTCGGTCTGACTGCTTGCTCTCTGTTCCCGCAGCCAAGAAGTCTGAACTATCGGGCCGCATAAAGAAAGGGTTGAGCAAGCGCCCGAGGGAGAGCAGCTGAGGGGAGAGACGCAAGCCCGAGAAGGCGGCTCATTTTTTCGAAGAGCGCTCGCCAAGGTTGGAGCAGTCATGGCGGAGGCGCTGAAAGCAGAGGAGGATACAGAGAGGACTGCTGAGGTTCCTTGTCCTCTAGTGGTGGAAATAGTAGACAGCCGGATGAAACTCCGTTGGCTTGTCTGGGAGCACCTTCTTTTGAAGGTGAGCCAATGGCTGGCACGACGGAGGTTGGTGCCTCTGAGGGCCCTCCTCCGAGCGAGGAAATGCCTCTGGCCTTGGCGGGAGGACAGGAGGGAGCAATCACAATCATCGAGGCTCAAGATAAACTTTCCACTGGAGGGCTCCCCCTGGAGGGATTTAGGGGCGGCGACGTTGGGTCGACTGTAGTGGAGGCTCAAAAGGAGCCTATGGCTGGAGAACTTCTTCCTGGAGTGGTTGGGGAAATTGATGAACAGACTGGGGCTTTGGTGGAGCCTGCGGGGGAGGAGCAGGTGCCTGTGATCGAGGGAAGGAGCTTGGACAAGGGGAGAGAGCAAGGTAAAGGTCTTGCAGCCGAAGCTTCCTCCACCAAGGCTTCGGGAAAATTGGCGCTTGGGCTGGCCGAGTTATCCGAGGAATCCCAGGTTAGAATTCTGCTAAGGGAGGCCGGAAGGTCAAAGGCTTCTCAGTCGGAGGTCACCCGAACCGATCCTTCGGATAGGGATGGTCAGCCCGGTAGCTCGGAATCGACCGTAGAGGCGGCGTTTGCTGCCCTAATGAGGTTAGCACTGTACCCGGGCGCAGGTCCCTCGGCGAATGAGTTCACAGACCTAGACTTGGTTGACGCTGCGTTTGGCCAGCGGAATGTGGTGACGGAAGCCCATCTTCTTGAGATCAATAATTCCATCCTCATGGGGCTAGCCAGGTCCTACATCTCCCGGGTGAGTTATTATTCTCGAGTAGTGAGTGCTTTTTTGTTAGCTTGGTCGCGCTCTTTTCACTTGTGCTTCATTCTGCAGAGTGCTTTGATCACCAGGGCACTGTGCTGGCGCTTGAACTTGGCGATAGGGGCCAGCGCCCAGGCCAGGAGGGTCAGCACCGAGCTTCGATCGCGAGCGGAGGCGTCTGACACATTTGAATAGGCTCTGGGCATCGCCAACGAGAATTTGGCGAAGGTGAGGGTGCTGCATCAGGCCGCCCTAGATGACGCGTCCAAGCTGAGGCTTGATGTTAAAGAGCTACGAGTACTCCTGGCGAAGTATGATGACGCATGCTCGGAATTATCGCAGATCAAATCTAGGCATGCTAGAGAAATGGAAACTGTCAAGAAACAGTTTAGTGAAAGTCTGGGCAGGCAGAGGAGAGAAGCCGTCGAGGAGAGAAATCGCATGAACAAAATGCTTGGCGAATTGGAGGAGAAGGTACGGCAACTCAACCGTGGTATTGCTGACAGGGATGACAGGATCAAGTGGCACCAGGAAAAGCTAACCCAACTCGATAGCGAGCTCTCCCAAGCTTGGGGAGAAGCTGACAGTAGGCAGTCAAAGATTAGTGACCTCAAGGGCAGAATCGAGCAGGTTAAAGCTGATAAACTGAGGGCTTTTGAAGAGGTCAAGGAGTTGACCAAGAAGTTATCCTGTAAGGAGGAGAAGGTATGGTACTACCCCTTTTTGGCTTCTTTTGCTGGCTCACCGTGGCACCGGCTAATTCTGTTTTTGCAGATGAAGAAGGCGGAGTTGGAGAACCGAAGCCAGGTACGGACCCTGCAAGGGGAATTGGCATCCAGTCGAGGGAGGAGCTCAGAGCTCAAAAGGCAGGTCGCTGAGACCAAGGAGCAGATTGCCTTACTGCGAAGTCAAACTGCTGAAACTGAGGGGCAGGTCACCTTACTTCGAAACCAAGTTGCTGAAGCCGAGATGCGGCTCGCTTTACTCAGGGACGAACAAGATGCAATCTGTGCCGATGCCTTCCAGCTTGGTGTGGAGGATGTTCGAAATAAGATATCCAAGGAGCATTCAGAATGGGACCTCTCTTTCCTGGATGTTGAAACATCTGAGGCTTGTACCCCAGGGGCTGAAGAGGCCGAATATGACGATGTTTCAGACGTCGACCTTGACGCTATTTTGGATGCTAGTGAGGCCGCGACCCCTGAAGGACGCTTCAAATCTATCGCAGAGGAAATGACAACCTTTGAAGTGGGCGAAACGAGCCAGGCTTCCCCGAGCGTTGTTGAGGGCACTGCCGGAACTGATCCAGCTCCTGACCCTTGAGGGTCATTTGTGTGCTTTTGCTTTTTTTTTTATAGATATGTAACTCGGTCTGAAGTTTCCAATGAATGGGCCTTCGGCCTCCATTTGCTTGTCTTTTTAGCCAATCTTTTGTTTCAGACTTTCTTTCAACTGTGAACAAGTTATGACTTGTTCGCGTTGTTCGGCCGACTTAGTTCGGATTTAAGTAAATGTCTCGGTCGAGGCCGAGGTATAGGGATAGCTCTGATGAAGCCGGGAGATATGATAGCTCGGCTTAGGCCGAGAGATAAGATAGCTCGGCAGGTGATGGCCAAGGATTGCAGAGGTATCTTGGTTAGAGTCGAAGTTGGGTAACTCGGCCGCGCAAGGCGAAGAGGTGGGCGCGCTCTTCGAAGAGAGTTTGGTCCCAAGAAGAAGGGTGATTACCGGCGCGTCGTCATTTATTTATCCTTTCCGGTAAAGGGGGAGTGATTCCTCGCTTCCCGCAAGCGGCCACTGAAGTGATGACGCGTGGCAAGATTTTATGGTAGTGGCGTTGGAACCGACGGCTCGGGTGATCGGGACGCTCGCCCGAGGTAATTTAAATATCGGTGGGTGGTACGCCATTGTTAACCATTTCCTTTGCCGATCTCTTGTTGGCTAGTCTAAGCTTACGATAACAGGATGGCTTCCGAGAATGGAGGAAGGTCAACTGGGATGTCAAGCAACATCGTTGACAGCCTTGGGGTGCCCCGCCTGGGCCGCACCACAATAACTATGGATAGGAAGGTTTTGGCATCGCTACTCGCGGACCGCGAGCAAGTCCGGAGAATGACTGAGCAACACCTGGCCATCTCGGCAAGAGAGATCGAGCTCCTTCGCCAAGCCAATAGTAGGCTGGAGCGGGAGGTGGCGTCCCTTCGACAGCAAATGGCTGATTCGGCTCCGCAGCGCAGGGAGAGCTCAGCGGCGCCCGAAGGAAGTAGCAAGCCCCTGTGAGGGCTAATGTATCTTTTCTTTGGTTTTCCCCTCTTGTAATAAACGGAGAAAGGTTTTTTGGAACTTCCTTGTTTGTTGCCATTTTTGAAGTGTTTTTCCTTATCGTCCGAGTCTTACGGAACGAAATATTCTCCTGGGGAACCTCCAGCACAGCATCCTCGTTCTGACCGAGGTAAATGGGACTCGTAGGTTTCAGTTGGAGCATTGTATATCGCTCGGTTTTTGTCGAGGTTTTTGACAAAAGACGCACTCCGGCCTTGGCCGGGGCTTATATTCATAGGACGTGCACTCCGACCTTAACCGATGCTTACGCATTCTGGGTGTAGGTCAGGGCTTATACTCATAGGACGTGCACTCCGACCTTAACCGATGCTCACGCATTCTGGGTGTAGGTCGGGGCTTATAGCGTGTCCCGTTATCATTGAGACAAAAGTAGTTACCTTAGACTGGACTGAAGTACAAGATCACGTTCAGTCATGCTGAACTGAAAGAAGATACCTTGGTTTATTCCGAAATATGGAGGCAGTTTCGGCCTTGAGTTAAAATGCAAGGCAATGTCTCGGCTTACGTCAAGACAAAAGGAATACCGAGGTATGTTTATTGAGGAGTACTTGGCTTCCGCGCCTTTTTATGACTTTGCCGATGCTTTTGCCCTTTCCAAGGAGCTGATATTCTCTTTGCTGAAAAGGATAATGCGGCTTTGTGGTTTGCGAAAGGTCGCCTCGACACTTTCCAGGGACACTATTATGTCGACTTTTTCCAAGGCGGGTCGTTTCAACGTACGACGCAAGTGCTTGTTTGTCATTGGAGGGTGTCATTTTCACCGGGCGATTTTTCAGGTCTACCCGTGTCTCTAAGATCAGCGAGCGATTTTTTGCATTTAAGACCTGTGATCCGGGATCAGAGGAAATCTTCTGGCGTACGTCATGGGCTGAGCAACGTGTTTGGCGCGCATTGAAGGGTGCTATTTTCATCCTGGGAGGCCACGCGGCAGTGTGGGTTGGGCATTTTGAATCTCGGGGCTTACTGCTTTAACAACTGCTCCCGGTCCATTTTGTCTATAAAAAGGGGAAGAAGGGGCCGTGTTAGGCCATCCCCAAAATTTTTTCTCTGTGAGCTGTGCAAGTTTTCATGATGTTTGCGTCCCTAAAGCTGAGAGTGGAGGGACTAAGTTTTTCTTTTGTAAACCACCTTCCCACGGATAGCCGGGGTGACGAAGGAGCCGCTGGAGAGCAGCTCGTCCTCAAGGGACGAGTTTCGGAGATCATATGGAGAGCGCACAGGAGGTCCGCAGAGATCACATGGAGAGCGCACATATGCGCTTCCTGTGTGCCCTTTGTGGTTTCCTACGGGGGTTGCAGGGTAGGAAGTGCACATGTACCCCCGTAGCATGCGTGGACTTTTCCTTCTCCCTCTGGCTGGATGCTTAGCCCCTCCGTGCGGGGAATCTTCCGCTATGTGAAGAGGGAGTTGAGAGCAGTGTGGGGCTGATGGTCCCCTATCTCTCTCAATTGGGCAGCGACCTGCAGCCCAGCATTCCACCCAGGGGGAAGCTTCCTCAGCATCAGCATCCACGGGTCTGTGCCTCTTTTTGGATCTCTTAATTCATCCAGAGGACCCGTGGGAAGCCGGCCTTGCTATCTATCAGGGCGAGCTGGCTGGTTGCCTGATCTTTTGGGTCAGATGCCGAAGTGTCATTGTTAACCAAAGCTGACTGAAGCAGTTCGGCCGAGCTATTTACTCGTTTTTATTTCCTATGTTTTGATGCACTTGTAACTCCTGTCAGGATGTTGTAACTTTTCTTTTGATGAGGAAATAAAGAAAGTTTTCATTCCTTCTTTCTTTAGCACCTGCTTCTTTTTTGCGCTGAGAGTTGTTGCTCCCATATTACGCTTTTTATGTCGCAGCATATTTCGGCATATTTCGGCAGCGCTATTGCTGCTTTGTTCTTTGCTAAGACCAATGTCCGATCCTCAGTGGAGAACACGTATATCCATGTGCGAGTCCGAGAGGGACCTGGGCGGTCTTGTGGAGTCATGAGGTAAGCATGATCCTGTTTGCAGAATGAAGCAGGTGTTTCTTCGGGGAAAGATAGCTCGTGGCATGTTTTTGCTGTCGAATAGTGGGAGGTCGTTTGCCTCTACCGAGGTACAATAGGATGCCTTAGTTGCGTCAGGGCGTTGGAGAGATTACTTGACCAGGCCGGAGCCTCAGGGTATCGCTCGGTTGTTGCCGAGGATTAAGGATATCACTCGGTTGTTGCCAAGGTTTTTACCCTTTGGTTCCGATCGGGGCTTGTTAGCTGCACGAATCTTGAGCGATGTTTTGGAGATTATTTAATCCGGTCGGAGCTTATAAGCTGCGCGAACCTTGAGCGACGTTTCGAGATTATTTAATCCGGCCGGGGCTTGTAAGCTGCCCGAACCTTGAGCGATGTTTCAGAGATTATTTAATTCGGCCGGGGCTTGTAAGCTGCCCGAACCTTGAGTGACGTTTCAGAGATTATTTAATCCGGGTGATGTTTCGGAGATTATTTAATCCGGTCGGGGCTTGTAAGCTGCCCGAATCCGAACGATGTTTCTCTGGCGTTTGCTTCGGCCGGGGCTTGTAAGCTACCCGAATCCGAACGATGTTTCTTTGACGTTTGATTCGGCCGGGGCTTGTAAGCTACCCGAATCCGAACGATGTTTCTTTGACGTTTGATTCGGCCGGGGCTTGTAAGCTGCCCGAATCCGAACGATGTTTTGGAGATCACACGGCTCCCAGCTGCGCCGGGAGCGCTCGGTCACACCAAGCCTTCGGAATGTAATTTGGCCTAGCCGAGATATATAGCTCTGGCTCAGAGCTTGGCCTAGCCGAGGTACAGAGATTTGGCTCAAGGAGATAGCTCGGTTGTGCCGAGAATGGATGCGTAAGCGATATCTGTTTTCCATTACGACTTTTCGAAAAAACGACCGTAGCGGTCGTGCCGCGGATAATAGAAACAAGATGCCAAAGCTGTAAATGGGGCGAGTCTATAGAGAGCGTACTCTATTGATGATATATGCAGAGGTTGTCCGAACTCCACGTCCGAGGAATGGATCTCCCGCTCAGGTCCTGGAGCTTGTAGGTGCCAGGTCCGATGACTTCCGCCACTTGATAAGGACCTTCCCAATTTGGAGAGAGCTTTCCTTGCTCCAGCGGCTTGGAGACGGAAGCTTTCCGAAGGACAAGATCGCCGGGCGAGAAGGATTTGCCCTTGACTCTGGAGGCATGGTAGCGGGCCACTCTTTGCTGGTACGCGGCCATTCTGATTCGAGCTTTTTTCCTGATCTCTTCTACCAAGTCGATATTGGTACGGAGCTGCTCGTCGTTAGTTTTTTCTGAGTAGCTTTCCACTCGCGAAGAGGGGAGGCCTATTTCCACGGGGATAACGACTTCCGTGCCAAAAGCCATCCGGAATGGGGTCTCACCGGTGGGGATTCTCTGGGTAGTGCGGTAGGCCCATAGAACATGATGAAGTTCGTCCGCCCATTTGCCTCGGGCTCTGGTGAGCTGAGCCTTAATCCCTTGAAGTAGGGTCCGATTTGTTACCTCGGCTTCTCCGTTGGCTTGCAGATGCCCTACTGAGGTGAGGCGATGACTGATGCCATGATCCTCGCAGAACTCCTGGAACTTGGGATTATCAAATTGCTTGCCGTTGTCGGTGATGATGGTATGCGGGAGGCCAAAGCGACAAATGATGGATCTCCACACGAAGTCCCTTGCCCGAGCTTTGGTTATCTGGGCTATTGCCTCGGCCTCGACCCACTTGGTGAAGTAGTCGATGGCGACAAATAAAAATTTTCTCTGTCCAGTAGCGAGGGGAAAAGGGCCAAGAATATCCATCCCTCACTTAGCAAAGGGCCAAGCGGAGAAAATAGGGACCAGACTAGCGAAGGGGAGCTCGGATGTTGGAGTGCCTCTGACACGGGTCACAGGCTCGGACGAGATTATCGGCATCCTTTTGCATGGTAGGCCAGTAATATCCTTGGCGCAGCACCTTATGGCATAGAGATCGACTCCCCAGGTGGTTGCCGTAGATTCCTTCATGTACCTTCCGAAGAGCATAATCAGCTTCGGACGAGCGGAGGCATTTAAGCAGCGGCATGGAAAAGGACCGCTTATACAGCTGATCGTCGATCAGCATAGTGGATAGCTTGCAATCTCAGCTTCCTTGCTTTCTTGCTGTCGGCTGGGAGCGACTCTTTTTTAAGATACTTCAATATTGGGTCGAACCAGGATGGCTCGACCTCAATCTGCATCACTCGGTCTGCCTCCGCGATACTAGGTTTTTCAGGATTTTTAGGGGAAACTTTTGTTCGGAACTCATCGATTCCGCAGTCGCAAGTCGGGATAACAGATCGGCACGAGCATTTTCGGATATGGGGATTTGGATAACTTCAAATTCAGAGAAGTGGGAAAGCAAGTCCCGCACCTGCCAGAGATACCGAATCATGTTTGGCTTCCGGGCCTCAAATTTGCCCCGCACTTGACCGGCTACCAACTGAGAGTCGGTAAAGGCATTCAGCCTCTTCACTTTTAGATTACGGGCGATTCGGAGTCCAGCGAGCAGGACCTTATACTCGGCTTCGTTGTTGGAGGCTGGGAAGGAGAATCGAACGCCGTACTCAAAGGTCGTCCCCTCGGGGCTGGTGAGGATCAGACCAGCACCAGAGCCACTGGTATTGGAGGACCCGTCGACGTGGAGGATCCACAGGGCGTCAGATCTTGGATGTTCGGAGGAGTCCGGAGTGGAGCCATCTTTCGGGATGGTGCACTTAAGAAGGAAATCAGCTAGAATCTGGGCTTTGATGGCTGGGCGAGGTTGATAACGGATATCATGCTCGCTTAACTCAATGGTCCACTTAGCCATTCTTCCTGATGTCTCCGGACGATGGACCACCGCCTTGATGGGTTGGTCGGTAAGGACCGTCATAGAATATGCTTGGAAATATGGTCGTAATCTCTGAACCGATATTACCAGGGCCAAGACTAGCTTCTCGATTCGGGTGTACCTTGTCTCGGCGTCCCGAAGAAGTTTGTTGACATAGTAGATCGGCCTCTGGGTCTTCTTCTCTTCTCTGACCAAAACCGAGCCAATCGCGCCTTCAGAGACCGCCAGATACATAAACAACATTTCTCCCGGATTGGGGCTGCTGAGGAGGGGTGGCGAGCCAAGATACCTCTTGAGGTCTTCGAATGACTTTTGGCACTTGGGAGTCCATTGAAAATTCTTGGCAGATCGAAGAGCTTTGAAGAAAGGAAGGCTCCTCTCGGTCGACCGAGCCACAAAACGGTTGAGGGCCGCAATCCTTCCTGTCAGGCGTTGAACTTCTTTGATAGATGTTGGGGGCGTCATTTGCTGAAGCGCTTGAATCTTCTGCGGGTTGGCTTCGATGCCTCGCTAAGAAACCATGAAGCCCAGAAACTTCCCCGAGGTGACACCGAAGGCGCACTTCATTGGATTGAGCTTCATTCGATACTTTCGGAGGGTCGCGAAGCTTTCAGAAAGATCCCCAATATGCTAGGACGCTTCCTTGCTTTTGACTAGCATGTCATCAACATACACCTCCATATTTCGATCGATCTGCTCCTTGAAAACCTTGTTTACCAGCCTTTGGTAAGTGGCGCCCGCATTTTTCAGACCAAAGGGCATGACACGGTAACAATAGATACCTCAGTCGGTTATAAAGGCGGTCTTTTCTTCATCCTCGGGTGCCATCCGGATTTAGTTGTAGCTTGAATAGGCGTCCATGAAAGTCAGCATCTGATGACCGGAAGTGGCGTCCATGAGCTGGTCGATTCGGGGAGAGGTAAGCTATCCTTCGGGCATGCTTTGTTAAGGTCGGTGAAGTCGATGCAGATTTGCCATTTTTCGTTCGACTTTCTCACCATAACAACATTGGATAGCCAACTTGGATAATTCACCTCCCGAATGAAGTTTGCCTTGATGAGCTTGTCCACCTCTTCTTCAATTGCTCTTTGTCGGCCAGGGGCGAAGCTTCTTTTCTTTTGCTTCATGGGTCGGGACATCTCGTCTGCATTGAGACGGTGGACGAGGACGTCCGGGCTGATCCTAGGCATGTCAGAAGCTGACCAAGCGAAGACATCAGCGTTTCTTCGAGAAAGTCGATCAGCTCCGGTCGGGGCTTCCCTTTCAGTAGTGATCCGATCCTTATGGTTCGGTCGGGCCGAGCTTCATCCAACGGTACCTCTTTCAGCTCTTCGGCTGGTTCTCCTCGTTGCTCGGCAAAATCCTCCCGAGCATCCAGTCCATCGACCTCGGGTAATCTGGATTGTAGCTGGTGACGAAGCACTGCCGAGCTATAGTTTGGCTTCCTCGAACTATACCAACCCCTCGCTCGGTCGGGAACTTCATAACAAGATGTGGGATGGAGACGGCGGCTCTGAGGGACATCAAGCCGGGTCTTTCCAAGATCGCATTGTAAGGCGACCAGAGCTTGGTCACTAGGAAATCTGCATACACAGTGGCAATGAAAGGCCAGGTTCCTGCTCGGACCGTTAAGGTCACGACCCCCTCCGGGGTAATAACATCACCGGTGAACCCCATTAGGGTGGAGTCCACCGCTCGGAGATTCTCCATGAGAAGTTTCATCTTCATAAACACATCAAGGTACAAAATGTTGACGGAGCTTCCACTATCAATGAGAATTCGGCTTAC
The DNA here is from genome assembly GCA_900491605.1 of Calamus simplicifolius. Classification (NCBI taxonomy): domain Eukaryota; kingdom Viridiplantae; phylum Streptophyta; class Magnoliopsida; order Arecales; family Arecaceae; genus Calamus; species Calamus simplicifolius. The sequence goes on along the minus strand of UESW01003136.1, from coordinate 17,495 downwards.
ATCGTAGTTGTTCAAATTAAGAGATACAACTAGCGCATCATCGTGCGAGAACTGTATCCCTTGGAAGTCATCGTTGGAGAAAGAAAGCTCGTCAGTTCGCGCTTTCTTTGGCGCGAACCTTCTTCATCGTCCCTCCCGCTTGAAGGACCACCGACCGCCTCAATCACATTAATGTGGCCAGCGATCGGAGGATTTGGAGGAAGAGGTTACTGCTGGGGCTCAGGCCGGCGATCGCCCCCGTTTCTTGGCTCGGGAGCTCCCCTGAACCGATCCAGTCTACCCCGCTGGATGAGCCTTTCGATCTTATTCTTTAGTTGCCAGCACTCTTCAGTGTCGTGGCCATGGTCGCGGTGGTAGCGGCAATACTTGGCGGGATCTCTTCGGGCCGCATTTCCTCGAAGAGGATGTCGAGGGAGCTGGCGCTCGATTTCCATAAGGATCTCCGCTCTTGGGGCAGTAAGCGGAGTGAATCGATTGAACCTCATAGGCGGGCTTCGAGTGCAGTTCCTTGGCGGCGGCTGGGGAATCCTTTGGCGGCGAGGCAGGCTTGGTTGGCGGGCAGATCAGTGCTTATTTGAGCCCTTGGGCTCCTTCTTCGTAAGCTCGGCTCGGGCAGCTCTCCGTGATTCTTCGACTTTGGCATATTTGTCTGCCAGAGCCATCATGTCGGAGAGGTTTGGAGGGTAGCTGACCTCCAGCGCCAGGTAAAAATCACTCTCCTTCAATACTCCGTCCGCCAGGACGGACATAGCCACCTCATGATTAAGGTGGTCCACCTCTAGCATGGCCGTGTTGAAACGACCGAGATACTTCTTCAAGGACTCCCCCTCTCTCTGCTTAACCTCAGAGAGGGAATCAGACCTTCGTTTGTGACGGCGGCTGCTGACGAACTGGCTGATGAAAAGGCGGCTCAGCTCGTCGAAGGAATTAATGGAACCTGGTTTCAAAGCATTGAACCAGGTTCGAGTAGATCCCTTGAGGATGGAAGGGAAAGCGCGGCAGAGGATCGCATCTGATGCCCCGTGGAACATCATGATCGATCGGAAGCTGCAGAGATGGTCGTCGGGGGTCTGAGGAGCTTCAGAGCGCTTGATGTGGGAGGGAATCACTTCCTCCATGATCTTTTTAGAGAAGGGGATGCCCTGCTCCGTCTTATTCTGAAGCGGATGGGTCTGCTTGGCGGCGTCTAGCTCTTGATGCATCTCCTGGAGCTGGCGGCGGATATCCCTATCAGGAAAAGCAGAAGAGGCAGGATGAGGAGGATACTGAGACGGTGTTGAATCATGGCGAGAGAACACGGGGAGAGAGATCGGGCCCGCCGAGATCTAGGGAGATCTCTGCCGCAGACGCCTTGGGGAGCTGGCTCAGCTTCCCTGGGACAGCGAGGGGGGTCCGCAACCCCATGCGGGCCGGAAAAAGAGGTCGTTGGATGAGCGGGGGCTGCATCCTCCTCAGGGGGTGAGGGGCAGGAGCAGCTGGACGAGGGGCTTCAGAGCGCCTCTGAATCAGTGGGCCAGAGCCTGGACTTGCTGGACCAGCGAGGCAAACTGGTCTTGGGTCATCGGGGCCGCCAGTGGCGATGTAGTCTCAACTGGCGGTGGTGGCGGCGCAACACTGCTCACCGGATCAGGCTTTGGGAGGTGGCCTGATCTCGGGCTTCGGAGGTAGCCTTTCTTCGGTTGGCCATAGGAGGAGTTTTCTTTCAGATCGAGATCCTTATCTCCTGGATCACAAGTTTATGGGACCTGAGGGCCCTTCCTCTAGCACCAATTTGTTGCTGCCAAAATTTATCCTCCGACTCGGGCGCGATCCGCTTCCTCCTGGGCAGACATGCAAAACAGTCCTCACGCGAGAGGCGTTGGGGGTGGCCCTCTGCGGAAGACCCTCCGACGCTCAAGTCAGTGGAGATCAGCAATCAACAAAAATGGGAGAAGGCTCTCGCTGAAGAGTCCCTCAGGGTTCTGAGCAGAGCGCTAATGGCGGAAGCTAAGGCAGAAGGAGAGAGGGTTCCAGTGAGCAAGTGCGCATACCTGAGGAGTCGGCAGATGACTCTATTTATAGAGGATCATCTGATTCCTTGGGGGGCGTCGTGGGTCCGAAAGTCGTTAGGATCCGAATCCGGTTTGTTATGAGGTCAGTAGGATTCGTACCTTGTTAGTTAGAGGATCGACGGCTAGGAGAACTTGTTGATGTCTTGAGATTTGGCGAGGACATAGGCTCCAGGGCCTTAGGCCACTCTCGCGGGTCCTAGGCCACTCCCGGATATGATTTCTGTTTGGAATCTCATGAATTCGAGTTCTCCCGCGTTGAATTCCGTAGAGGTATAGATATCGCTCGGGCTAGGCCGAGCGATAGGAGAAATCGGCTAGAGAGGCCGAAAGATGACATAGCTCAGCTGGGGCCGAGAGATGGTATAGCTCGGCTAGAGGGGCCGAAAGATGATATAGCTCGGCTAGAGGGGTCGAGAGATGATATAGCTCGGCTAGAGGGGTCGAGAGATGATATAGCTCGGTTGGGACCGAGAGATGATATAGCTCGGCTAGAGGGGCCGAGAGACAATATAGTTCGGCCGGGGCCGAGAGGCGATATATCTCGGCCGGGGCCTAGAGATGACATAGCTCGGCTGGGGCCGAGAGGCGATATAGCTCGGCTGGGGCCGAGAGACGTGATCCGCGCCTTGGGAGTCCTTGGCTCGGCGAGGGGTTAAGGCGCCTCAACTTACCGAGGCTGACTTATCTCTGGCGGGTGTCGCACAGCGAGTTGGAATCAGGCTAGCCCTAGCTATGTGCACGATTATTGACATACAGCGATTTTATCCCTCAACAATTATATTTCTTTTATGCATACTATGTGAGATTCTAGTCCTCTTTGTGAGGCTTCATTACATTTACACTTCAATATAAGGTTAGCTAAACATTTGCTGAAGACAATTCCCAATTGCAGTCATACCTCTTCACCTAGTAGTATTCTTGATGCCACTTTAAATTGTGGGTGATATAAAAGTTATTGCTGACGGAAATCCAAGACTGCTGATCTAATGGAGAAGCAGGATGAAGAAGGGGACAAATGCCTTTAGTTGAGGATCACATCATTGTTGGTCATATTTTAGAGTGTCATAGCAAGTCATTTGTGATTCCATGTCTTGTTGAGGAAGGGATTCAAGTTTATTCAGACAATGTGGTCCATTATCTTAATGCGATGACATGAGTTAGATCAATATAAACAATAAAGGCTCCAAACATTGTTGGAAAGATTAACAAAAACATACTCTCTCAATCCTTAACAAAAAAATGGAAGATATCCAAGGCCTGATATTTATGTTGACAACTTAATTGGATGGTGGCTTTCAAGCAGATCTTTTGAATTTGTCTCAACCTTGCGCTCAAAATAATAGCCTTCAAAGATATGATTAGAAGCATGACATGATCAACTTATGACAGTTGGCCATTTGATCAGTGCATTGAGGACAAGTGCATACATATGTGGGCTAATAAATAACATAAGTATTTATTTTGATTATATAATGGCAGTGGTAGATTATTTTGATATATGATATACAGCTAAACAAAAAAATGGTAAGATTGCTGAGTCCAAGTTAAGGGAACCAATGTGCCTTATGGTATAGCATATATAATTATTAGCATAAAATGAGACAATTACTAATTGATCCCTTGGAATATGTTGTGATGATTAAGAAAGAATATATTCTCTTGGTCTATTATGAGGAAACCTTTTACAAGATTTCCTCGTCAAACAAGGGAGTAATAGATTGATGATTACATGAAATTTTCCATGCATTCAATATTTAGACTCATGCACAAGACTGATGGTTGGCAAACAACAAGATATAAAAAGTGATTTCATGCTTGAGATAGCAACATCATTTGTATGGAATCTTGAAAAGGTCATATCAAGTTGTTTTTTATGGTTCACAGTTATTTGAGGTCAAGTTTTTGGAGCAGGTGAGTTTGCATGTAGTGTGGTCCATGGTTGCTCAACCTCTATGTTAAAATTGGTAAGGGTGTCACTTTTTTCTTACCATCATATCTTTCTAATTGCTTAGGCCATGTTTGGTTATTAGGAATTTGAATTAGGAATTGTTTGGCTATTCTTGGTAAATCTATTACTGGAAACTACTGGGAATGATTAATTTGATTCCAACGTTTGGATACATACATATAATGTTTAGGGAATAAATATTAATATAGTATTATTAATAAATGTAATATTATAATATTAATATTATTATTTAATGTAATATTATATTGTATTATATAGTAATATTATTATAATATAGTACTAATAGTATAACATTTATATCTTACCATAGTAATGATATTATATTCATATTAATATTATAATATTATTAATAATATTATAAAATAAGAGCTAATCTTGGCTACATTCAAATGTAACCAAGCCTAGATTTGGTCACCTTCCCTTAGATTCGCACAATTCATAGATTCTAAAGAAGAAAAAAGATGGGGTGGCTCGGGAATATTCATGTAGATTCAAGGTTGGAGGAGGTAATCAGATTTTGGACTTCGCTACATTCGAACGGATGTAGCCAAGTCCAGCTCATAAAATAATACTATTAATTTAATCATATTATTGAATTATTTAATGATAATCCAAAATTTAATATGATATATTATTTTATATTTTATGTAATTTTAATCAAGGTATTAGGTCTTGGTGGGATAGGGGCCATCTTGGTCATCCCATCCCATTCTTGTGAAAAAATATGATAGAGTACGGATGGGACACTATAACCCAATCTCACAATGAAAGAATAAAGAGGAAACAAATAAAGAAAGGAAAGAAGGAAATAAGAAGAAAAGGAAAGAAGAAAAAGGAAAGAGAAACGAGGAGAGAAGAAAACAAAGGGAATAAATAAGAAAAAGGAAAGAACGAAGAAAGGAGAAAAAAATAAAAGAAATAAAAGAAAATTAAAGGATAGAGAGATAAGGGTTCTAGGATGATCTATCAAGATAGTCATCAGGATAGGGTGGGATAACAGGATGTCCCACTTCATAGAAAAATCGAAACACCCTCGTCTTATGAGATGTAAAACCTTGATTGCAATATCATATATATCATATAATGTATTTTTAATATATGTTAATGTTAATAAATATAATAAAAAATTAGTCACTCAAACGCATGGTTAGGACTTGGGAAAGATATCCAAGGACCTCCCCCCACCCCATGGGGAAGGTTTACTCTCGACAAGTTGGGATGCATCCCAGCCATCTTGTCCTATTCACGAGATTGGGTCTAGGGGTGGGACTTCAAAATGAAATCATGCAGGGAAAGAAGAAGAAAGAAGAAAAAAAAAAAAAAGAAGAAAAATAGAAGAAAAGGTATGAAAAAAAAGGAGGGAAAGGAGAAGAAAAGGAAAGAGACAAATAAAGAGAGAAGAAAAAGAAATAAAGGAGGAAAGAAGGAAGAAAAGAAAGAAGAAGAAAAGAAAAAAGGAATGGAGTCAAAGGATAGGAAAAGAAAGAAGTAAAGAAGGAACAAGGGAAATGGAGGAAAATAAAAGAAAAGAAATAAAGGAAAGAAGGAAGAAAGGAAAGAAAGAGAAAAAAAGCAAAGTAAGAAAAATAAAGGAAAGAAAAAGTGGAGAAAGACAAAGAGTATCTATTAGAATGCTCGACCAAGACAGCCATAGGGATGGAATGGTACAATGAGGCATTCTCTTTCATGAAAAAATGAGGATACTTCCATCCCGACGAATTTAAAACCTTGTCTATAGGCATGGTTTTACTTCTTTTTATAAGAATTCAAAGGAGTTACCAATCATATTTTACTTGTTTTTATAAGAATTCAAAGGAGTTACCAATCATAGGGATGGGTTGGTGGAAAATTGATGCCTATTCCCACCTCCCAATTCCTAGAAACCAAATGTGGGCCTTTGGAACCTTCTTTTGGGCTTATGCACTAGTGGTATATCTGGAACCAAGGTCTACAAAATCGCTAACGAGATCTGTACCAATATATTACCAATTTGATATGATATGCATCCCCTACAGAGATAGAATGTCATTTTTTTCATTTTTAACCACTTGGTATTGGTAATCACCAAGTGGTTATGGTTGGAACCGGATGGTATAGGTTGATTTTTAGTTGTTTAGTTTATACTGAATCAAAATGCGATATCTCATTGGTACCTTATCGGTATGGTAGGGTAAGGTCGGTATGGCAGATCTTGCCGGTAACCTTTCCATGTGGTGTTGACAAGGGTGCCTTACATGAAATTGAAATGCTTGGGGTTTCTGCAACTTTATCATGATGCACTTTCAAATTCTATTCTTCTTGGAATAGAAGAAATGCCTATGTATCTAGGTGGGCTCTAGTAGTTGAATATGTAATAACTAGTTTCCATGTTAAGCTCCACATATAAATTCAAAGAAATAGTTTTTGGATAATGAGAACAGCCAAGAGGAATACTATAGATTTTAAAGGGAAAAGGAAAAAAAGAGAGGTAGATTTAAGTTAAAGAAAACAAAAGAAAAATTAAAGGATGAACTTGGAGTATAAAGAAATAGTTTTCCAACTTTCTTCTTGGAATTTGATCATTATGATTGCAAAAAAAGGGGGGGAAAAGAAATATTGTCGTCAATGGTTGACTCTCTCTCTCTCTCTCTCTCTCTCTCTCGCGCGCACGTGCGCATGCCCGTAGATGCATTTGTGGTCTTCCATCTACTTTGTCTTGTGTATCTTGAGAGCCTCTTTTGTTTACTTATGGTCAGTGGCGAAAAGGGGGTATTTATCAAGTGGCACATGCCATGATCCAGCTAAATTTCAAAATTTCTGTTGTGAAAGACTATCATTGATTTAGCATGAAGCTATATGGCCATTTATTCTATCAAGCATTTTAGCTTTACTTTTTCTGCACACTCAACTTTTTAATTGTGATGTGCTGCAACAAATGGATTTATTTAATATAAATTAGCATGACTTGAAGGAGCTAAAATGGGATTGGGATTGTCTTTATCATTGTCTAGACATAAGTTTGGTTGAATATTATCGTTCAGTATGTTGATGCTAAATATTAAGTCTTCTTTTTTAAAGGGGAAGTCGGTAGTCACTATGGCCTTTATATGGAGGGATAGGGATATCTGCAACAGGTAAAATATGAGCAACAAAAGAAAAATTAATATCTTCTCATTTTATGTGTATACTCTTTCTCTTTTCTTTTAGTTGGAGGCTTGAGGATTTGCTTTGGATCATGGAATTGATCCAATTTCAGACTTTTTTTGTATGTCAAAATGTGACAATAACTATATTTAAGTTAAATTTTAGATCTATACTTTTGTGGAATGTAAAATTAGAAAAGCGGTAGTCTTAACAAATGACTTAACTAATGTCCATTGATACATTTATGCTAGTATGAGTTGAGCTTATTTTTCTTCATTGTGGAAGAAATGAATTGTTAATACACCAATTTTTTAAATAACGGTCCAATTCTTTGTAGCATTGAGCTAGAACCTCTATGAAAATTTGAATACTACTAACTTTGAAGGGAGCATAATTATTGCCCCTGTACTTTTTTTTTTTCTCTTTTGTTTGGTAGTTCTATCTTTTCGATCTGATATGAAACACATGGAGGGGAATTTATTGGGAAGAAAATTTAGATTGTCCTCATTATACTCTCTTTCTCTCTCTCTCTCTCTCTCTCTCTCACACACACACACACCACCCCATGTTTCGGCCGGGCCTTGCTTCTTTTGGTCCCACCAAATTTAATTGCTCCATTTCTACGTCAGGATCTGGTTGTTCCACTTAATGCCCCTTCTATCTATTAGCATTTTCATTGCTTCCAACATGACTAGCTGCACCTTTGCTCCAACATGAGAAGCAAAGGACAAAGCTCCTTGCCTGCTGGTGTTTGTGACCAAGAAAAGTTGAGATGAAGGCTTGCAAGGTATATGCTGCTGAAGACAGAAAAGATTGGGGGAGAGATTGGTCGAGAGGACTCACATTATCTTCTTATCTTTCTCTTAAATTAGTTGACCTGTCCAGGTCTCCACTGGTTCAATAAGTTGGTTTGAGTGGTTGCACCACCTAATTCAATGGGACTAGCTTGTTTTGGAGGATTCTGGGTTTTACATGACTTGTCTCATGTGTCAGGTAATAGGTCAAGTGGATCAACTTGGGTGGCCTATTTGGATCTCTAAACACTGATTCTTTTGCAATTACAGCAGCACCTGGGAAGGGGAAGTTGTTTGATATGAGTACATACAAGGAATGTTTGGCTTAACCATGACCCTGATTATCATTACTCTGAGCTGGGATTTTGAACTGGGCCTTTTGAAAATTTTGGATATGATTGTCTGAGAGGCTGTTGACATCCTTAAGTATGGCTTGAAGCAACTTGGTTTTATATTGTTGCAAGTTAAATTATTTTAATTGGTTTTTCTTCTTTGTTTTAGAATAAAAAAGAAATCCAAAATGTTTTTGCTTGGTTATTAATCTAAGGGTCAAATTTGGAAATTGTTCTCATCGATCCTTGGTTCCATTGAGCTTGTTCCCTTATCCAGTTTGCTGAACACATTGACACAGTCCATGCAACCTGTAGTGGTAGTTGGGTCATGCACTACCACTTGTACTGTGAGTCAACTTGAATTTAACCAAGTCTTTTCTTTGTTCTAAAGAAACAGGTATTTACATTTCCCAATTTGCTAATTTTGATTTCCAGCCCTAATTGCTTTCAAATTGAAAGAGAAGAGAACAAGGAAAGAAAAAGAAGAGGATGAAGAGGAAGAGGAGAGGAAAAGGAAGGCATAGTTCATCTCCCATTCTCCTTCAATTTGCTAACCTACGGTGACCTTAGATATACTTCCCTCCTCCCTTTATTCATGCTATCCTGTAAATGGCACTGTCCAGTGTCCAATTTATCTGAAATAAAAGAGCTATAAAATAAAAAGGTTATGGTCATGAGAATATAAATCATGGGCGCTAGCGACCTGCTTGCTTTTTGAGATGGAGTGGCAGGCATTGCTGGCAGAGCATCACTGAAGTAGAAGGCTCCTGAGCAAATGAGGTAACAAATCAATGGGTAAGAATGGGGGCAAAATGATGTGGGCTTAGTGCAGACTGCATTTTCTTGGACTCATTTTATTTTTCAATTTTTTTTCTTAAATAAATCTAGGAGTTGAATTGAAACCATTTTAAGTTTGATTGGTCAAATTGTTTGATCCAACAATTTAGAATGTTTTTTTTTTGTGTGGGAAATATATATAATAGGTTTTTAATGATATAGAAACCAAACCTTACCCGATCCATGGTTATTAAATATTAATAGCTGATGCTTTGAGCAAGCATAGTTGTTCGACCCAAATGTTTTTTTTTTAATTTTTTGTGAGAACTTTCATGATTCTTTGGGAAAGTGTAAGGGATGAACTGTCCTCACTCTCTCCATGAGAGATAACATTGTAAATATGCTCTCTCATGAAGTGGAAGTTGCTGATCTCAGCACCTCTTATGACCTTAGATTTTGAAGACACTTCACCATTCACTGACACTTAAGAGATATTTATACACATTTTTAAGTGTCAAAATCTTAACAATTCTCATCCATAATTTGAAGCATAAATCATCGATTATTGGGCAAATTAATTTCTCACCAGCATTCTTTATACCCGCATATATATTATTTTTTGAAGTCACGCTATCGTACATATTTTTGCCACATGGTTGTAATATATGTAATTTGTAGACACGTAATCAGTTGGATAAATATTTTTTACTGTGTTCCATGTGTTGACATTCTACTTTGCTTGCTCAGCTCAGTGTTTCTCTAGTTTCTTGCACCATTTAAGAGCCACACCTTCTTGTTTTGTTTTACCAAACAACTATACCATCTTTGGGCAATATCTTCCTATGAGTTCTTGTTTGGAAACACATGGTGGGATAGCTTGGGATTGCACGATGGACAACGCAGAGGGAGGGAGTGTCATAGCAGGAGAGGGAGAGTGCAGGGTCATGGGCCCCAGTCCTGATGGGATTAAAGGAAGGACCTCTGCTTCCTCCTCCACCCTTCACTCCCACTCTGATTCCAGCCTGTCCTGCCAGATCTAACCAGACAGGCCCTGAATATAATTCTGATTGCAATTTTCTAGTCCAAAGGATCATATGGTATTTGTCCATTAAGTTCTAGAGCCCCAACTCAGAATTCACTGCCTTACTAGAGTTTGCCAATTATCCATTTTGTAAATTTACTGCTTGAGATCTGGATGTTCAACAGCCACTTGTTGAAATCTCCTTGTAATTTTGGATATAAGCTTCAATATGGTTGTCACATTATATATCTTGCACTCCTTCCATCAGCTTCTTTATCTGCAGGCAGGCGAGCAGGCACATAGAAGTGCATGGGGGGATGGATGTATGGATAAAGGGGGGAAGGGGTGGGTGTTGACTCATGGGGTGTATTCAGAAAGTGGTCACTGGAATAATTTCATTTGAAAAAGTAGACATTGACTGTAGGGCTGGAACATTGATGTTCAGAAGATGGGAGCTGATTGAATCTACAAAATGTAATTTCAGAATAGGAATAATAGCTGAAAATATGTGAAATTCAGAATTTTACTGAAAATCAGCAAGGGGAACAAGACTGCACTCTGTAGGTTGACCAAATCCAGAACTTGAAGCTGACCACCAACATAGAAGAGAGGGATAGAGAATCAAGAAACAAGAATCTTGTCAATTCATCTTCAATATGTAGGGGAAGACCTTACTGCCATCTATCCATGTTTTCTTACACACAACTGACCAAAGAAAAAAACCAGTTGAGAGGAGCAAGGTGTGTGCATTGAGTAAAATCTGCTTTCTGCATTCATGAATTGCGGGTCTCTTCTTGTGCACCGGCATTATTCACAGCCCTTTTCATATGCCAAATTCATTTGTTTATCTGGTGTTACTAGGATGTAAATTAAAGGAACTCCTTGTTTTTATTGTTCTTGTTTCTGCTTATTATGGAAATAAAAATGTTCTATAAGTTTATGCTTATTTGAAAGGGTATTTAGTGAACTATTTGCCTGTTCTTGTATACTGCCATCATGCATCTTCTTATGCTGAACTGATTTGGTAGTCTTGTTTGACCAGGATTTAATGAAAACAGTTCTTTTTTTCCTTTTATAGTTCTTGTTTCTGCTTATTTTGGAGTTAAAAAATTTCTATTATTTTATGGTATTTTGAAAGGTCACTCCATTTTTGTGCTGCTGTGTAAGGTATTAACCGCAGCTTTTACTGTACATTGTTTTTGGAAGTTTATCTGTAGAGGTAATTCTTAAACATGAACAGAAGAAAGTAATTCTTGTTTTCTTATATGGAATATAGGTTGAGCGTCTGAGGCAGTCGATAGTGGAGAAGGTTCAGGCAAAGCAATTTCAAACATTGGCTACTGTTGAGGATAAAATCTTGAGAAAAATACGAGAAAAAGAAGCAGCAGTCGAGGAGATCAATAAGAGGAACGTGGAGCTTGAGGACCAAATAAAACAGTTAGCCATCGAAGTTGGTATGTGGCAGCATCGTGCCAAGTACAATGAGAATATGATCACTCACCTCAAGTATAGTCTCGATCAGGTGTATGCCCAGAGCAGGGATAACAAAGAAGGGTGTGGTGACAGTGAGGTAGATGACACAGCAACTTGCTGCAATGGTGGGGTCATCAGCCTACAGCTTATGTGCAAGGAGAACAAGGAAATGAAGGATTCGATGGCTTGTAGGATATGCAAAGTCAATGAGGCATGCATGCTTTTGTTGCCCTGCCGCCATCTTTGCCTCTGCAAAGAGTGTGAGAGCAAGCTAAGTTTCTGCCCCCTGTGTCAGTCCTCAAAGTTCATTGGCATGGAGATCTATATGTAATGAATTATTGTTGTCATCAGGTATATCCTTAATCGCGTGATTGACTGGTTCTGTGAATATCTCTCAAGACTTAAATCAAAGGACTTTCCATTTACTATTTATTGGACTTGGTCATGCTGTAATGGACTTTTGATGCTGTTATAATCGAACACTCTCCCCTAAAATGTGTTGTTTCTTTTTGACTTCCAGCAAAATGATTTCGAAACAATTTGTATGCGATGAGGAGCGGTCAAGTCGTGGGTGTCGGTGTTTGCTTTTTCTCCATGTTGGCTTGATTGTAGGCGACGTGACCGATTTGCTTTTTGGCGTGCATCTATTGCTTTACCAAATTATTGGTGATGGGTAACAAATAAAATTTTGCGAATGACAGCTCGTCTACTAATTTTCTCAACCATATTGCAAGTGCCGAAGCAAAAGATGGCATGATATGTTCATTTGGCATCGAATCTAATTTCCATGTTCACTCGTACTTGATGCTTAACAACATCATGCTTAACATGTTCACTCGTACTCATGGAAATAATGTTCTTTCTATTATTGGCCGATGTACGGGTTTGAGTGGATGGCTGCTCGGTCGAACTTAACCCTTCTGCTAGAAGAAGCAGCTTTTATTTTTTTTTTTTTTCTCAGGGTCGAACTTGCCCTGCTCGGTCGGTCGAACCTGTGAAGGCAAATCACTCGTTGCCATTGTCATCTTCTCTTCGTGCAATTATTGGTTGTGGCATGCTCGCTTGGACAGGGTTCCAAATAGGGTGGTTCGAGGTCACGGGGCGAGGATGCTGTAGTCCGTCGGTACCGGACATCCAACTTCGGAGCCATTTTGGTCTGGTCACGGGCTTACCTTAGATTCGTTAACTCATGGGTCAAAGCATGGGCGTGAACACTGGCTGGCAAGCAACAAGTCGAAAAGGTGCTGGCGAAAAGCCAGAGCCATCACATGAGATAGTACAAATCGTTCATATATGAGAAAAAGCGGAGACAAAAAAAAAAAAGAGAGATGCTTGCTTTGGGGTATGTCAGCATATCTTAGGGGAAGGGCCATTTGCCTTCTTTCTCGGGGGTGTGCCCTATGTTTGAGTTCTCCTTGCAGTTGTTATGATTATTATGTCCAGTGTACAACAGTTGTTATGATGAAGGCAATTGTCTTATTATGCAGTGAGTCTATCCAATCCAACTATGACAGTCCATAATGTCCACAAGGGAGCCATTTCTATTCTAGGCTTTTTTCATTATTTCAGATCAGAACACTTTAACAACACCGCATTTGAAATATAGGTGATCAGTAGTTTTGTCTTGGCATTCACAGAGCACATATTTGGGCTCCACTTGTTTTAATTTCTTTAATTAGGATGCGACTTACATGAAATACCGTGTCCAAGTTGATCAAAATCAATGGAAAACCAATTTGATGAGCCAGACTGGCTCATCTGGAAATGATTAGCTATCTTAAAGACCAGTTTGACTAAGATCAGGCCTAATGCAACCCAACAAATTAATCACATAGTGTTAAGTCAAACCCATTCTGGCTTACAGCTAACCAAAACTGACTTTCCAGTTTAATGTAATTGTCAGTTTCGGCCCAAACTAGCCTTCTGTATCATTTTTATTGTCTTATAGCTATAAGGTTACATTTCTTTTCTTTCTTTTTCTTGAGTTAAAAGTTGAGATTGATAATAAATTTAACCTTGATAGGCCTTTAGATAAAAAAATGAAATTTAAATCCTTGATTGCTGCCTTTAGATCATTTCTTAGTAGTAGCATAGGAGCTCATATTTTTAAGTTGCTTCTGCACTTGGTTTGATCGACTAAATCTGTGTAAAATTTTGCTTCAGGATTCTGATGAAGTGCAGGTGAAGGCATCTTTCCTTGCAGAGCTGAAAAGAAGAATTCTGAAGGCTGAGGCTGCTCTAAGAATGAAGGAAGAGGAGAATGACATACTCCATCAGAAGCTCCAGCAGTATGAGAGCAGACGGTCAGAGTATGAGCAGAAGATGGGATCCATGGAGGAGGTGTGGCAGAAACAGATGAGAGATCCTTACAGTCCAGCCTCTCAATTGCAAAGAAAAGCCTTGTCACTGATGATGCAGAGTGAAGATCCGATGCATCGGTGGACCAATTCTTGGACAGTAATGGAAACCACACCAGAACCAAAGAGCGGGAGGCCGGGTCCTGGACAGAGAGATGAGTGCAGGCCTTGGCGTTATCTTCAGTTTGGCTGATGAATTCGAGCAGCGGAGTTAGGTTTTTGCAGATGATGTCAAGTTCTTGGTGGAGGTGAAGTCCAGGCAGGCACAGGCAAGTCTAAATCCAGAAAAGGAACTGAAGAAGCTAAAGCAGAACTTTGAATCATGGAAGAAGGATTTTAGTCTGCGATTACGAGAGTCTAAGTCCAGGCACAGGCAAGTCTAAGTCCAGGCAGGCACAGCCATCCTACCCCGAGACTCCCCGTTTTTCGAGGTGCATTCACAGCATCCTACCCCGAGACCCCCCGTCGATCTCGGGGTGCATGGACAGCATCCTACCCCGGACCCCCCGTCGGTTTCGGGTGCATGGACAGCATCCTACCCCGAGACCACCCGTCGGTCTCGGGGTGCATGGACATCATCCTACCCGAGGCCCCCCGTCGGTCTCGAGGTCCATTCACAGCATCCTACCCCGAGATCCCCCATCGGTCTCGGGGTGCATGGTCCATTCACAGCATCCTACCCCAAGATTTCAGGGCCGACGGCCCCAAAGGCCGACAGCCCCAACGGCCTGTCCCAGCCAGGCGGCCCCGGCCTGTCCCAGCCAGGCGGTCCCGGCACCTTCCCAGCCGGCCCCGGCCTGTCCAAGCCAAGCGGCCCCAGCACCTTCCAGCCGGCCCCAGCCTGTCCCAGCCAGGCGGCTCCGGCACCTTCGCAGCCGGCCCCGGCCTGTCCCAGCCAGGTGGCCCCGGCACCTTCCCAGCCGGCCCCGGCCTGTCCCAGCCGGGCAGCCCCGGCACCTTCCCAGCCGGCCCCGGCCTGTCCTAGCCAGGCGGCCCCGGCACCTTCCAGCCGGGGAGGATGGCTTCTGCTTTCCCTTCTCCAGTGGAACAGGATCCACCAACCAGTTGCAGCCACCGACCTTGATGGGACTTGACATATCAAAAAAGAAAGCAAGTTCTGCCATTGCTGCCATCACCTTAAATGCTCTGATAAAGTGGTTGAACCCCATGTCTCACAGACGTCAGCTCTGACACTTCACCCATCAAGGTCATCATTACAAGGCTCCAACCACTCAAGCCAGACAAACTCTTAAGCGCCTATGAGAGGGGAAGAGGGACGCCTGACCAGGTAAGACGCTCATGACACCCCTTAGCGCTCACAACGAGAGATCTCTCTTTCGGAGCCATCTCTCTCTTTCTCTTTCGAGCTTCCTCAAGCTCATGACTGATGCCCAGACCACTGACTTGAGCGTCGGAGGGTCCCCGCCGGAATCTCCGGCCCTCGGGACTTGCTTGCAGGCGCGAGGAGCTCACTGGAGGAGACGACCGCACGCTCGAGGCCGGTGATTGGCGTCATCAGATTGGCGCGCTAGGAAGGGGGGAATAAGAGA
Source organism: Calamus simplicifolius (assembly GCA_900491605.1). Taxonomy (NCBI): domain Eukaryota; kingdom Viridiplantae; phylum Streptophyta; class Magnoliopsida; order Arecales; family Arecaceae; genus Calamus; species Calamus simplicifolius. Next base: position 2,048 of record UESW01003136.1, on the reverse strand, counting down.
GATTTCGAATCGGCAATCGACAACTCTTTTCCCGAGCTCTTAAACAATGGTGAAGACCCGTGCGCAAGAGGTCTCCACCAGCTACGCTGGGGGGGGCAGCGTCAAGTCTTGGTGGTGATGCACGCCCGGAAGGTCCTCACCAATCATGCCGGGGGGCATCCATGTCACACTGAGCAACAAGGGACCATTCTCTCTGCTCCTCACTCACCACCAACCTCAGCTGCTTTCATCAACCAGAGGCGGACTGCAGCATGGGTCGAAGAATAATTTCCAAAAGGGGCCTCCCAGCAACATCTCCTAATCGTCCACCCTTAGTGGACTCTCCCGGCCGCTCGTCTTCAGTGACCGCCAACTGTCGGGCTTTCCTCAACGGACTTCAGCTTTGTCCCGGTTTCTAGCTTCTTCCCGGCCAGACATCTCGTCATGGCCTCCAATGCGAGGGAAGGCCCAAGTAAGGACAACGACACTTCCAATCCGACTAACATGACTCCCTGGGGGGCAGACAACCAGCGAGCGGAAGTGCTTAAATCCACGAAAGGAAAAACATGAGTGCTACAAGAGCTAAGTACATTGCACTTAAGACAGTTCTTTCATTAATACTTAAAAATGTCATGCAGGGAAGATCTCATCAATATCCAAGGCCAACTCGCTTTGGCGTACAAAGCTCGGGTCCAGCAAGGATGGCCCCGGTCGGCCCCAAGCACCGGCACCAAAGCCCTGGGCTAGCCAGGCATGAAGCCCGACCCCGGTCGGCACCAAGCCCTGGGCCAGCCAGGCATGAAGCCAAGTGTACCACTGGCAGAGCGGTCTACCACCGGCTCTCAGCAACAAAAATCCGGTCCAGCAGGGACGGCCCCGGCCGGCCCCAAGCGCCGGCACCAAAGCCCTGGGCCAGCCAGGCATGAAGCCCGAACCCGGTCGGCACCAAAGCCCTGGGCCAGCCAGGCATGAAGCCCAGTGTACCACTGGCAGAGCGGTCTACCACCGGCTCTCAGCAATAAAAGCCCGGGTCCAGCAGGGACGGCCCCGGCCGGCCCCAAGCGTCGGCACCAAAGCCCTGGGCCAGCCAGGCATGAAGCCCGACCCCGGTCGGCACCAAAGCCCTGGGCCAGCCAGGCATGAAGCCCAGTGTACCACTGCAGAGCGGTCTACCACCGGCTCTCAGCAACAAAAGTCAGGGTCCAGCAGGGACGGCTCCGGCTTGCCCCAAGCGCCAGCACCAAAGCCCTGGGCCAGCCAGGCATGAAGCCCGACCCCGGTCGGCACCAAAGCCCTGGGCCAGCCAGACATGAAGCCCAGTGTACCACTGGCAGAGCGGTCTACCATCGGCTCTCAGCAACAAAAGCCCAGGGACAGCAAGGACGGTCCCGGCCGGCCCCAAGCGCCGGCACCAAAGCCCTGGGCCAGCCAGGCATGAAGCCCGACCCCGGTCGGCACCAAAGCCCTGGGCCAGCTAGGCATGAAGCCCAGTGTACCACTGGCAGAACGGTCTACCACCGGCTTTCAGCAACAAAAGCCCGGGTCCAGCAAGCGCCGGCACCAAAGCCCTGGGCCAGCCAGGCATGAAGCCCGACCCCGGTCGGCACCAAGCCCTGGGCCAGCCAGACATGAAGCCCAGTGTATCACTGGCAGAGCGGTCTACCACCGACTCTCAGCAACAAAAGTCAGGGTCCAGCAGGGACGGCTCCGGCCTGCCCCAAGCGCCGGCACCAAAGCCCTGGCCAGCCAGGCATGAAGCCCGACCCCGGTCGGCACCAAAGCCCTGGGCCAGCCAGGCATGAAGCCCAGTGTACCACCAGTAGAGTGGTCTACCACCGGCTCTCAGCAACAAAAGCCCGGGTCCAGCAAGGACGGTCCCGGCCGGCCCCAAGCGCCGGCACCAAAGCCCTGGGCCAGCCAGGCATGAAGCCCAACCCCGGTCGGCACCAAAGCCCTGGGCCAGCTAGGCATGAAGCCCAGTGTACCACTGGCAGGGCGGTCTACCACCGGCTCTCAGCAACAAAGCCCGGGTCCAGCAAGCGCCGGCACCCAAGCCCTGGGCCTGCCAG